>JACEGR010002906.1:0-116872 GCA_014170235.1 Listronotus bonariensis
ACCTAGAAATTTTATATCCGAAGAACTTACTAATGTCCAAATATCCGAACCCTATGAATCCTCTGACTTAAATCAACCCCAGACATTTTTCTACACAGACCAACTTGAAGATCAACCCCCAAATTTCGACCCCGATTCTGACAACCTTCATTATACCCAAAATTTCGAATATAGTGAAGAAAATTCCGAAAATTTTCAAAACCAAGCCTCGAATCAAAAATTAACCTAAACAATATAGCCCAACAAATCGAACTGCCCTACTTTTACCTACCCCATAAACAAATAACCGTTTTGATTGATTCTGGCGCATCCGATTCTATTATTACCCCAAAAATAGCAAATTTTTTCCCAAATAATATTTTTACGAAGCCTTTGAAGTAACTGCTTGCAAAAAAGTGTATAAGGAAAATAAAAATTTAGAATTACCCTTATTAGAAGAATTAGGCATAAATCAAAATTTTAAAATGAGAGTCTTAAATTGGCACAACGATTTTGATGCTCTAATAGGCACAAAAGACCTTAAACAGTTAAATGCCTTAATTGACTATAAAAATAAAACTTTAACATTACAAAATATAAAAATACCTTTTTCACTTGCCTATAACAAACCTTTAAATCAACCTATAAAAAATTTTAACAAAAATTATTTAATTATACCAGTAAATTATGAAAAAGGAGTAGCTATTTTGCCTTCATTTAAAATTAATGATCATATCATTCCTGACTCTCTAATAAATGTTGAAAACGGCTTCTGTAAAATTCCTAATCCAACCCTAACATCAATGTTAATTTCCACCAAAGAATAAAAGTTATCCCACAGGATCAATTTGAAGTTCTCGACCCCCTAAAAATACCCCGAAAAATTTAACCCCAAATTGCAACTAAGATTAGATCATTTAACACCCCTAGAAAAATCCAAAATCCTACCACTCTGTCATGAATATAAAGATATAATGTATCACGAAAACTGTGACTTGACATTTACTAGCCAAACGAAACATATCATAAGAACAAAAGACGACAGACCTGTTTACGTTAAATCTTATAGACACCCTCCTAGCATGAACCAAGAAATCCAAGCACAAATCCAAAAATTACTTGACAACAAAATAATTCGGCCCTCTATTTCTCCCTATTCCGCCCCTGTATGGATTGTTCCCAAAAACCCGATGCCTCTGGCAAACGAAAATTTCGATTGGTAATCGATTACAGGCGCCTATAATAATGACGTCACAATCGAAGAAAAATGCCCCCTTCCTAGAATCGAAGAGATTTTAGATAGCCTTGGTAAATGTACTTACTTCACTACCCTAGACTTAGCCCAAGGATTCCATCAAATTGAGATGCACCCTGATTCCATAGAAAAAACTGCCTTTACCGTAAACAACGGCCATTATGGGAGAAATACCTACGCATGCCATTTGGTCTCAAGAACACGCTCCTGCCACACATTTCAAAGAATGATGGACGAAGTCTTGAGAGATTTTTCTATATAAATTTTGTTTTGTTTTTACATGGACGATGTCGTAATTTTTCAAAAAGTCACTTTCTGAACACATAGATCATATCAGAAAAATTTTCAAAAGATTTAGGGAAGTAAATTTAAAAAATTCAACCGGATAAATCCGAATTCCTGTCAAAAGAAGTAGCAACGTTTTAGGCCATATCATCACCCCGAGGGAATAAAACCCAATCCTTCAAAAAGAAATTGAAGCCATTCAAAAAGATATCCTATGCCTAAATCGCTGAGGAAATTAAAAACACGGTTTGGGACTTGTAGGGGGATTACTATCGCAGATTCGTCCAAAACTTTTCTAAATCACCTTCCCAATAACAAAATGTCTAAGAAAAGGGAGCGAAAAGATGCATTGGTAATCAAAGAATACCAAGAAGCATTTTTAAAACCTGCAAAGAACTTCTTAGTAATGTCTCCCGTTCTTCAATATCCTGATTTTAGTAAACCTTTTGCGTTCAACAACAGATGCTTCAAACATCGCCATAGGTAGCGTTTTATCCCAAAACGACCGCCCTGTGGCCTTCTACTCCCGCACTCAACTCAGCCAGAGCAGAAATTATTCTACGATCGAGCGTGAGTTATTAGCCATCGTCAGTTCAATTAAACACTTTCGATGTTACCTATATGGAGTAAAATTTACAGTTGAAACTGACCACAACCCCCTAGTATGAGCACACAAAGCTTAAAGAACCAATGCTCGTCTTATGCGTTGGAAGCTGCAACTCGAAGAGTACAATTTCGAAACCAAGTACAAAAAGGGCAAAGAAAACCTTGTAGCTGACGCGTTATCCGTATTCAACTTAACGCCAACGAGACAAACGACAAAGACAACCATGACCTAGAATCCATCTCCCCTAATGCTGACGAAACCGTCGCTAATCTTAATGACTTTGACCTAGCAGATTATGTTCTTAACGAAAAATACAATGACGTGCCAGAGAATGAAAATCCTCAAAATCCTCAAAATATTGAAAACTCACAATCCCAAAATAACACCCCTACAACTCCTGAAATAAATGACGCCAATTCCGACATAACAGTACACTCAAATAATGACACTCAGGAAAACACTTACCAATCTCTGAACTACCCCATAATTATGCCTCAAACCGTCTTTGTAATCGACTACGGTGACAATTTTAACCACGTATACCAAACTTCCTTAATAAAAATCACCACTTTGTTCGCATTCCGAAAAGAAAATAGACAAGAAGACATTTAAAAATTATAAAAGGAATTATAAGACCAGACCTTTGCTTTTTACTACATCTTTATACCAAACCAGGAGCTAAAGTAGAATTTCAAAGATTAATTTCCTGGATTTAAATCCATCTGCAAAACTTGTTTTTTCTACCACCCTATTTAGTAGACGTTACCAACGTTGAACAGCAACCAGATATAATCGCAAATTATCACTAAAAATAACCACAATGGCATAACAGAAACCTATAATCATTTAAAACAAAATATTACTGGCCCAAATTAAGAGACTCTACTTAACAAACTTTATAAATAAATGCGAAATTTGCCTTTAAAATAAATACGAAAGACATCCATATAAAATTGCATATGAGGCCCACTAGCAAGAAGAAACCCTTTAAAACCATCCATCTAGATCTATTCAGTTTTCAAATTGCCAATTTCTGTGTTGACTCATTCTCCAAAATATTCTCAAGCTTATTATGTACCAGACAAGAAACATAATTACTATTCTCAGTAAATTAAGGCACTATTTTCTCACCACAACACACCCCAGAAAATAGTCATGATCAGAGCCAAAAAGAATTTCAAAACAATTGTATTCAAAGAATTCTGTCAACTCTTTGGCACAGAAATTTGCCGACCCCAGGAAACTCATCGTCCAACCGCCCTATCCGAGAGTTACATTCCACCATCTTAGAAAAACTTAGAATTCTAAAAATGCAAGAAGAATCCTGAAGAAACCCCTCAAAATCTAATGATTTCCGCCATTCTAATTTACAATCAAAGCATTCATTCCACCACGGGTCACTCACCCTTCTCCATTCTATATGGACCATATCTTAATGAACCCAATGTAAATAATGACCTTACACTTTTTGAACAATATAATGAAAAACGAAAAAGAACTATTACCATTTTATGAACACCTCTATAAATCCACCTACAACAAACAAGCGCAAAACACGCAAAAACAAAATAAAAATACAGAAGAACCACCAATTATACAAACAAATCAAACAATTTTTAAAAAGAACCCTCTTAGGAATAAAATAAATCCTCAGTATATTAAAACAAAAGTAACAGCCGTAAGTAAAAATAAAGTAACCGGCATTTCTAAGAAAAAACCGACAACAATTCATTTAAGAAACATAAAACGACTCAGGAAAAATCCTGTTTCTTTCCAGCCTCCCGATCCTGATCCTGCAGACTCAAGTGAACCCTTACCAGGCCCTTCAAACCTTCAATCTCCCTAATAATGGCTATTATGTGGAAGAAGTGGCACCATCCCTTATAATTAGTAATTATCATACGACATATATACCCTTTAACATATCTAGTATTAAGTTTACTTTATCGCAGTTATTAAGCAATGTTTTAATTTTAGAACCCTTAGTAAATAAGCAAAATAATAATTTTACAAAATCGCAATTTTTACATTTATTTAAAACTTTGAACAATACTTTCGAAACATACGCAAAATTAAATGTTTATAAAATTAATCGCAGAAAACGTGGTTTAATGAACTTTATTGGTAGTGGTATCAAATTCATCACAGGCAACCTAGACAATACTGACCTAGAAACAATTACGGAGAATTTAGAAATACTAAAGCACAATCAACTAAATACGATGCACAAAATTAATGACCTAAGCTCATTTGCAGGAAACATTATGAATAAATACCAAGAAAATATAAAAGTTATTAATGAAAATTCAAAAACTATAAAATCCGAACTTTCTAAACTTAATAATGAAATAAATCTAATATTATCCATTCAAGACCAATTTATTCAAATAAATAACCTAAATCAATTTTTGGAAAAAATTTTAAGAATATTTTCATTTGCTCATCTAAACACTCTAGATCTTGAAGTTTTAAGTATTGAAGAAATAAATGAAATTTGGCAATATTTAAGCTTACATCATCCAAAAAATACCCTTTGGTCAATTAGACACATCTCAGAACTAAGCCTTATATGTAAAACCGGTATTTTGATATTAGATGAAATGGCAATTCTTGCAATTAAAATCCCCATTTTCGAAAAAAGTAATTGTAATTTAAACTTTGTATATCCAACACCAAGCAATGACTCAAAAATATTAATTAGTCCTAGTAAATACTATTGTGATCAAGTGTGGTATAAGAACTGTGAAGAAATTAGTTTAAGATGGATATGTTTTAATCCCCTTGTAAGCAGCTGTTTCCTACCAGATAATTGCCAATACGCAACAGTACAAAATAACTACCAAGTGCATAGCCTAACACATAAAAATTCTTTATTATTTTGTACCAAAAAACCAGAGACAATTTATGAAAATTGTTTTCAATTTCAAAAATTAGAAATTCAAGGTTGCTCCCTTATACAGAGCCAATGTGACATTATAATTAACCACCATAAATATTCTTTGGCTATAAACAATATATCTATTGTAAAATTTCCTGAAGCCAGCAATCTTCAGCTTACAAATTTTTCTATTAATCTTCAAATTAAACACTTGGAAAATCCTATTAATATGCAAGAAGACCTTTTGGAGCCTATAAATTTTGAAAAATTTGCCCCACAAAAACAAACATATTATTATTTCACTTTTTTCATTATTTGTACTATTTTTATCTGTAGCTTTAGTATAGCTTTGTACCAATGGAGAAAACACAAGTACCTCAAGGCCATTCCAGTGAAGACACTCCAGAAAATCATCAACGAGGACGTTGAAAAATCTGAGGGTGGAGGAGTAATATCCCTAGAACCATAGTTTATACATTTATCGCTGACTTTGCAACCATACCTTATATATTCAATCGATTGCAAAGTCAACGTAACATTATTGTCGTGTCAAAGCTCGTTGCTGTTCGAAATAATTGTTCATTTTAGTTAAGTTTATTTTGTACGTAGTTAGTAGTCCTTTTTAGTAAAATAAATCTTTTTTAAAAGAAGCTCTGCCGATCTCGTTATTTAACTAGAGTAAACCCCAATAGGGCATAAGCATTGTTGCCAAGTTGTTCATAAACTCTTTTCATCCGTTGTTTTCTTTTTTCAGAAAGTGATGAAAGAACTTGGAAAAATTAAGGTAAATTATTTAAATAAATTAACAAACTAAATTAAATGATCCTAACTCTATAAAATTCTATAACCTAAACACATTTTTTGAAAGTCTGTAACAATATATATATATATATATATATATATATATATATATATATATATATATATATATATATATATATATATATCTAACATATTTTCGATGTTGCCAAATGCTCTTCATATTTGACTTGCAATAAATGACGTTTTTTAACTTTGTTTTTAGTTTGAGGTTATAAAACATAAATTTTAATTATCTTTAAAATTTCTTTATTTTTTAACAAAAGTATTAATACAAAAATTATTTTTGCTTAATTTTGGATGTGATTTTAACGAATATTAACTCATTTTATCTATTTTACCCCGCCCAGCACCCCTATTCACATCCGGGTCCCGGAAGTTTGTTAAGTTAGAATTAATTAAAAACTGGATATTTTGGATCAGCGCCACTGGTGTTTTATTAACAAAAGGGTATAAAATCAGTGAGTCATCATTTATTTTTAAAAAATCATAAAAACGGCAGAAAACACTGTTCGGCACTTTTACCCATAATAATTCTTTGGACTTAAAACACCATTGTTTTTTTTTTTTTTTTTGAGAAACTATAACAAAAAGGTAAATAATAATAACAAGTTTTCTTTTAAATAATGTTTTTTCTCTTTCAAAGCTATAATCTGTTTTAATAATTGCATTCTATTAATAACCTTTGTTCCTAATTAATTTATAAAAAACAATTGATATGGTCATTAAATTTCCAAGAACTGCTCTTTATAGGTTCAATAAGTCAAACATACATAGAAAATATATGAATCAATTGAATAATAAAAAGGAGAACAATACACAATCGATGTTGTGGATACTAAATTATCTCGTATACATAGCGATTATCTTGTAATATCTGGGCTCAAATGACTATGAGTTTAATTAAACTAAACGAACACTCTCTGATAAAGTTAAGTGCTAATACACCATTGGCGAAACTATTGTAATGAAGTTACCCAAAAAATATAATTAAATTAAATAAGTTTGATTAGTTCACTGTAAAAATTATTATTGAAACTCCCCCAACAAGACGATTTACCCTTTCCTAATTAAAGAGCTATTAAATTTTATTAATTTTTGTACAAGGAATTTAAGGGGAAAAATAGCATATTATTTTTTTACTTTTTCCGTATTTTTAAGGAATTAAAGATTGCCAATCAATGTATTTTAGCTCGTTAAATGTGAAAATCGTAACTATAAAAGAATTGCATTAAAACAAAAGACTAAGCGCCCTTACGCACTAAGCCGGTTTTGACGGACAGAGAGATAAAAAATTATACGAAGCCTTTGAGTTTGCTGACTTTCCCCGTTCTCTGCGTATGAAAGGTTTTATTTGACTCCATACACTTCGATATCGTTGCTCCGTCGCCCGTATTTCCGTCTTTCGCTAATATGAAAAGGCAGTTACGCCATAAATCTTGCGTGTTTTAAATAGACCACCATATATTTATTATTCCATTTTTTAAATTCTATGGTCAATTCTAAGTTTTTGTTTAATAATGGTAGGTACTATATAGGTCTATCTTTAACTGCTATTGAGTTATTAACGCCTAAGAAGTCATACTTTTGGCTTACATTACTTAATTAAATATATCAATAATAAGGTCCTTACCTCCGTTGCGCCTATTTTTCTTTTCAGACGCCTTACTTCACCACCCGAAATGAAATTTGATAACCAAAAAACAAAAAATATTCATTTCCTCCTTTTCGCGCCTATTTCATTTATTTCAAAGCACCTTATTCACAGAGGTATTTCTTCTAATACCCACCCAATCTAAACTTTTTTAAAAACTCTTCTGTCTAGCGCCTATTACTCCCCTGTCTGGCGCCTATTTTTTCATGGCGCCCTAGGCTGTAGCCTAGTCAGCCTAATGGATAATACGGCACTGCTTCAAAGCAGCCACTTTTTTGCGCCGGGTACCAAAAAGAAAGATCCGGGGCTACTTCAAGGTCATTGAAACTTTTTACTTATTAGTAGATTTTATATTAGTTTTTATAATATATTATTCTTTAGATGAAAAACTACAGGTAGTATATTACGAGTACAATTGGTAAGAAAATGCTAGTGAAGCAAAAAGAAGATTATAAAGAACTAAAATAAAGTCTAATAATAGGAAAAAACTTCACTGTCTTTGAATTATTATCAGAGGGATATTTTTCTTATTCTTCTATCTTACAGCTGCTAACAAGCTTGTCTAACAGTTGACGTCATTATAATGTGAATAGAAAAAATAAAGGCGCTTATCGCCAATGACAAATAACATTAAAAAAAATAGTATAAACTCAAAAATGGTAACTCCAGTTTTAAGAGAAAATGCGCAATATCTTCAATTGCAGTTAAATTAATCCTTCACATGGTTTTCCACACATACTATTGTTATTGGGATAATATACATTTAGTCAATTTTGTTTGACTTTTAACCTCAAATTCGGCTTTATTTCCCCCTCTTTGTTTTTTTCAACCTGTTAGACAGTGGTTAGACATCTCCCGAGGCCGCTATATAACAACCGCTGTAAGCTGCTGTAAGACTGACGTCATTGATTTGTCAAAAAATGAAAGTGCTTACAGCTGTTGTAAGCAGCTAACAAAGAAAATATCCCTCAGGTAAAGTTAGACCCATATTTATTTCATTCTGAAAGCGATGCCGCCAAGTAGACAAAAAATGATAAAGCAAATAAACCCTTTTGTGAACAATGATTTATTGTTTATTGCAGCAAGAAATATTCAACCCGACGACTACGCCACGCGTTACAGGTTTTATGGTACGTCAGAGACGAAATAAGAGGATGTTATTTAAGGTACGGGTTTTCGCAATATTTTTATTTATTTATCTACAAAATATGTAATCAGGCTCTGTCAGAGGCTATGTGCTTTTAAAAGGTTTGTTTACTTTATCATTTTTTTAAATATGGAGTGGTGAAATAAAGAAACAATACAACTTGTTGAATTCCTTCCTTCGTTCGTTCGCTTGTGTTCGCTCCAGTTTAAATGCACCTCAAGACAAGTCCACATCAGAATATGGTATTTTAAAGTTTTTAGGTTTAGTTGATTCTTTTAACGTCATTTTTAATATGACTTCTAGGCGGACAAGATTGGACGCAAATTAATCGAATTACGAAAGACCTCAGTTGATGTTAAAAGTATATATTTGCAAAATTTTAGTGGCTACTATGTTAAGCAGGCAGGCATAAAACAAGGTAGTTAGTTGACATTTTCCTGCCTAACTATTTTTTTTTAAATGGCAAACCTTTTAAGACAAGCACTTTTTGAAAAAAAAAGAATTTTTGACGAATCTTTCGAGGCCAATTTATTTACGCTTGAATTAAAAATAAGGACTTTGATAAAGAATCATGGCCACTTAGATGCAATATTAGAAATAGGTCTTAAAAAGTTAGAAATAGCTCTTAAAAAATCAAGTGGGCGTAAAAACTTTTCTAAATGTCAAATTCTTATTTTGTTCCTAATTAATTTATAAAAAACAATTGATATGGCTATTAGAATGGTCTTACAAATCCAAAAATATTTAAATATACAAGGAGTTTCATTTAAAATGTCAATATTGGAGCAATATTCGGTGAAACCGGAAGTAACCGAAAAGTAAGAAATTTGCAAAATCTCTCCTATTCTTATACCACTTACCTACACGTTTCTTTTTAATAGTCCAATACTCTTGGAGTTATGTCTTGTCTAATCGATTCGTTGACACCCGGTATTTTATTATATTTTAGCTCTTGATAACACAGCCCCATCAAAAAAAATTGAAAGTTGATACATAAGAATTAGACATATTCCCATGTATTTTTCGACACTGAATCTGAATCCGAGCTCAGAAATGGCCAACTAAAATTTCCAGTTTGGGGCCGGGAAAATTACTCTTAGGGGCCAGAAAGTCGTGTTTGATGCATAGCAATTACAACGATGACATTTTCGTTTTAAAATTAAGGACATAAAAATGACAATGTCACGATTGGGACGTGGATGACCGCGAATTTCCGGCACCTAAGAGGCCATTTAACCGGCCCCAAACTGGGAGTTTCAGCTGGCGAAATACTTTTCCAGCACAAAATGAGTTCCAGAATTTAGAAATACACAAAAATCGCACTGTTGTGATTGCTTGGTCTAAGAAAATATTTTCCGACCCCTATAAGGGGTCATTTTCCCAGTTTCAAATTAACAGGTCATAAAGTTTTCGCGGTCCTGAATTCAAATGTACATGAAAATATCTCTGTTGTGATTGCTATGTCTAAAACACGATTTTCCTGCCCCTATAAGAGGTCATTTTCAAGCCCAAATAGGAAAGTTTGTCGAGCATTATTCCGGCTTTGGGTTTAGAATGCACCCTAAACCCCGCCTTATCCCGGAAATTGTATTCAGGGCCATAGAGGCCCCTGGGGCCAATTACAGACATGTAGGACCATTTCTGAGATTTCGGATTCGTATTCAGCGTCAATAAATACATGGGAATACATATGTATATTTGATTCTTGTGTATAAACTTTCATTTTTTTTTGTGGGGTTGTGTAATTTATGGTGGTAAAACGTTTGAAACTTTTTGCAGACACTCTGTATAGTTCCACTAAAAACCAGTTGATTTTTTGCTATCTAAATATTTGAATAACCTAAAACCCAAATACTTTAAAAATCGAAATAATAACCTGTTTTTAAAACAATTAAATACAAGGTATAGACAGCACAAAAGAAATCCTGCAAATTGTATACACCTTTATTTTATCAAAGCTTAATTAGGTATATGCTCTAGCTATGCCCAGAACATATAAAAGACCCTGTAAAATGCTAAAATACAAATAATAGTAAAGTTGACAAAAACGATTAAAATAAAATATTGCTGGTTTGACCTCTTTAACTCCAAACCAATGATAAACGGTTGTAAATCATCAAATTCTCCGCCACTGAACTACATGCAACAAGAAGAGCGCTTAAACTTTGACGCTATTTCAGTTTCAGTTTCAGCTTCATACCGCGCGAAACGGCCGATCTGGAAACCGGGAAAGCTCACGTAAATTAATCGCAGTTTCGAAAAGTTTTTAACTCATGGATTTTGAAAAACCTATTTTGATTTGTGTGTTATATAGATATTTAAGATAAACTATTGTTTTCATTAATTTTAGAAAGTGTTGGAATAGGTAAGTTTTTTTTAATATTATATTATTTATGTAAAATATAAGAGGTGTGACCGTAGCGGTTTACCTGTGCAGGTAGATAGGATGTGTGCACAGGTTACCTCTGCAGGTCTTACCGAGGTGTGTGTGTGTGGCGGATATTACTTAAAATAAATGGAGATGGAGAAATTAATAGCAAGATATGATTGAAGACTTTGGGGCAAAAACCGGACAAATCTGAATTTCATTTTTAGAGCAACAATCAAACAAATCCGGAATTGTCAGCTTGTTGCCTAAAAATAACGTCTTTGGCTATGTCAATACAGGGGCGATTATATCGACTTTCTTAGGGGGACCATAGGCCGAGAAAAAGTGTGTGAGGTGCCAAAAACAAAATCTTGGCGCCTCTAGAAAGATATAACATTTTCAAATTTTTTAAGGAGCAAAAAAAGGTCCCCTCACCTATTTTTATTGTTGTTCTTTCATTCTTTAATTTATAAAATTACAAAAAAACTCCCACGTTTTTGAAAAGCAAAAAAAAAGTTGGTCCTTACTTCTCACTTTTCAATCCCATGATCACATGCACCCCTCGGACCAGCCCTGAGGGGGGACATTTCATCATTAAATGCCCAAAATGCCCATATTTTCCATTACATATGTATGAAATACAAAGGATGTGGCATTAATGGATGGGGCCATGGCCCCCATGACCCCCTATGACCACCCGTGTGTCCATATTTCTTTAGGGACGTTATCTTGCTTCGAACTTGTAGAATTTTTGCATCAATCTATGCGAATTTCTTTAAAGCATGCGACTTCGTGAAAAAGATATTTTTATCAAAAATGGACTTGTTCGGTTTTTGCCCCAAAGTCTTCATTTTTAGTCACGTTTAATGAAACAAATATTTATACAGTATGTCTTTAATTACGATAGGAAAGACATTATCTATGAATGTAATAGAATTTAAAAATCCTTTCTAAAACTAGGTATGTCTAGATTTATAATGGCCTGTCAAATAGGTTGGGATTACTTAAAAGCTTATATTTTTAAAGAAATGTTTAAAATATCTGTCTTAAAATACATTTTCAAAGAAACAAAAAAATATAGGTTGTTAAATTTAAGGTTAAATTATAAGAGGATCGGGAAGCCCCGCCCAGCGTGTAACGCCGGCCACCGTCATAATTTCTAAACGCTATCTCTAATCAGTCCGATATCTATCACTCAATACAAACATTAAAGCCTGCTAACATTTCTAAAGAGGAATTGCGCTCCGCGATATCGCTTTTAATCCTTCAGTCGTCAAAACGTTTGGGATGCAGATATTTTTTTTCTGTGAAAATGTAAACGTTACTGCGTTACATTACATTCACATTAATTTACATCACTAACATTTTAAAATGTAGGTGACTGATTGTAATTTGTTATGCATTCTTAAAACATCATATTTTGTAAGGTTTTTAAGAAAAATTCAATTTAAAATAAAAAATTGCGTTATCAGGTAACACGGCCCAGAGAAAACTGCTCTGGCCAATGTAGCACGAAACCATATACAGGGTGGGCCAAATTAAACTTGCACACTTTTTAACTAATAATTACTTTTTATTTGTTGCGTCTCTTTTTATTTTGGAAGACTAATAGGTAGATATGTTTTCTCTAGGTTTGCCAATTTTGGTCAAATAGATATAGACAGGACTGGACTTACGGGGCTCTTTCCAAAACACTGTATTTAACCTCTTTGCAAAAGGAATCTGATGATTTAGCTACAATTAAGCTAATACATTTTCTTGTAGACAAACTATGGGAAATATTTCATTAAAAGCGAATCTATCAACTATTTAAGAATTTAGGAATTATAATTATTTTTAATAAATAATGCTACTCAAAAGCATGCATTTCTCTCAATTTAAAAGATGAACTTTTTAGTGTCCTTTGAAAATCAAAAATGTCAGGTTACCATGGTTACTGAGTTAGGGTCTGACCAAATTTAACAGTAAATTAATTAAAAATAAACGTATTAGCCTAACTGTAAATAAATTAAGTTTTTTTGCAACAAAGTCTAATGATCATTTTGGAAAAAGTTCCGTAAGTCCAGTCCTGTTTAAATCTATTCGACTAAAATTAGCAAGCTTAGAGAAATTATATCTACCCATTAGCACCTCAAAAATTAAAAAGATGGGCGCAACAGATAAAAGTTATTATTAGGTAAAAAGTGTGCAAGTTAAATTTGGCCCACACTGTATATGCCATTTATATCCCATATAACATTTTTGCCGGCGTTGTACATTTAATTTACTGGCATTGCCAACACTCTTTAATGGCAAGGCATTGGCAAAAAGGTACCAAAAAGACGCGAAAGTGGGCAATTGGCCGTTATTAGGCCACGTGTTGCAGATAATGTGATGGCATCCGTCATTAATAATTTATGATGAAAAAATGCGTTTAGGATGATGGCATCCATCATTAATAAGTTATTGGCAAAAAAATGCGTTTAGAATAATGGCATTTATCATTAAATAAGTATTGCAAGTTTTATAAGTTGGATGTCCCAAAAGTTAAATAACATATTTAGAATTTTGTAATCGAACAAAATGAATTAAAAAAGGCAGGGAAACTTTATCAATAAAAAAATTACATATTATAAATTTTTATACCGTAACAATAAACCAAAAAAATAAAATAAAAAGTATGTAATAAAATTAATAAAAAGATAGTAAATCAAAAGAGAACACTAAAATAGTAAGTATTTAAGGGACACTTACACTCAATTTTCAAATACAAAACATAGGAAGAAATATTTTAAAGGAGTTAAATGTCAAAAAAAAACTATTAAATATATATAATTTTTTTTATTAACACGTCTTTAAAACTTTTAATAAGGCAACTCCCTAATTTCATATAGTTTTTTAGGTAACTACAAATTTAAAAGGTTTAAAACGAAATGTTTACAGCTCCTAACAGTCAACTTGAATAACCCGCCTTCTTGACTAGCTATCACCAATTAATTGCACAACACACACTAATTAGGTAATGAATACACTTAATTATGTGTACTAAGAACTCTTTTCTTTAAAAAAGAAACTAAAAAGCTAGAAAACCACGTAAAAACAATTGCACAAAGCGGCCAAACAAAACCAAGGGTGCCCCATCTGTCAAATTGTCAAATCTTGTATTTCGGCTAAGCGGGAAATTTGAATTTATCACCTTCGGTCGAAATCGTCGAATTTAACCTAGCTAATTTTACCATCATTTTATTTTTATTCTCTCAAAATACATAATAAACATTTTGTTTGACTTAATTTTTATTTGCATGATTTGTATCAATAAAATGTTAGGAAAAGGCCATTTCCTTTAAATTATGTAAAAAAACATAAAATAATGTTGTTTAGCCGCCATTATAAATAAAACAGATCAAAAAAATTGCTCGAATGTTAGTTAAATACCAATGTTAATAATATGGTTTGAAAAGTATGAATATGCGTTGAAGGTTTGCCTTCAAAAATCCAATATTTATTTGCCTGCAACAAAAAGGCATGCTTTATTTAATCAGGATTGGTATGCCGCCATTTTTGTATGCTTGCCGGCAATTCGCCTGCATGTAAAATTTATTGGCAATTGAGTGTTTATTTAGGGTTAACTTTTTAATGCGTATTAGATGTTGGCATAATATTGCCACCAATTGCCAATGCTTTACCATCAATGCCAATATGAAAAATGTACATTGCCGGCAAATAGTGTTTGCTGGGATGTGTAGATATTTAAAATTTTGTTAAAAATAAAAGCAAAGTAATTTATCTATAATCTCTTTATAAAAATATGATAAAAATATCTTACATTAAAAACCGGTATAGGTGATTTTTTTAAGATTGTAGTACCTATGTTTAAGTCCTATCCCTACTACTAATATTATTGGTGACCCCCACGAATTTTTATAGAAATATTACCAGTTAGGATGGAACTCTAAGATACTACAATCTTAAAGAATTTCATCGATGTTGATTTTTATCTGCGATTTAAAAGTATTTCAAACAAAAAACAGAAAAACAGTCTAAAATTCCCAAACACAGAAAGTCAAGGTCTTTTATTTATTTAATAAATAAATAGTAATAAATTTTATTACTACTTTAAAGATATTATTCAAAGTAATAAACATGCCTCCAGCAAAACCAGCCATTTGATTTCTGGTAATATTTGTTTTTAATGTATACCATGTAACTTTTTGTCAGCAAATATATAATCTATAGTCTACCAATTTAAATTGTGAAAAGAGCACTATATTTTTAAAGCTTTAAAGATTTTCGAACATTGCTCAAAAACTGTGCTTATTTAAAAGGTTTTTAAAATAAAACACAAAGAGTGGTAAAGGTTCCCAGCAAACACTATTTGCCGGCAATGTACATTTTTCATATTGGCATTGATGGTAAAGCATTGGCAATTGGTGGCAATATTATGCCAACATCTTATACGAATTAAAAAGTCAACCCTAAATAAACACTTAATTGCCAATAAATTTTACATGCAGGCGAATTGCCGGCAAGCATACAAAAATGGCGGCATACCAATCCTGATTAAATAGCAGGCAAATAAATATTGGATTTTTGAAGGCAAACCTTCAACGCATATTCATACTTTTCAAACCATATTATTAACATTGGTATTTAACTAACATTAAAGCAATTTTTTTGATCTGTTTTATTTATAATGGCGGCTAAACAACATTATTTTATGTTTTTTACATAATTTAAAGGAAATGGCCTTTTCATAACATTTTATTGTTAAAAATCATGCAAATAAAAATTAGGTCAAACAAAATGTTTATTATGTATTTTGGAGCGAATAAAAATAAAATGATGGTAAAATTAGCTACGTTAATTTCGACCGAAGCGTGACCGCTTTGTGCATTTGTTTTCTACGTGGTTTTCTAGCTTTTAGTTTCTTTTAAAGAAAAGAGTTTTTTAATAGACATAATTAAATGTATTCATTACCTAATAAGTGTGTGTTGTGTGATTAATTGGTGATGGCTAGTCGAGAAGGCAAGATATTCAAGTAGACTGTTAGAGCTGTAAACATTTTGTTTAAAACTTAATTAAAAGTTTTAAAGACGTGTTAATAAAAATATTATATATATTTAATCGTTTTTTGACATACCGATAGATGGCGTAATGGACAATTTTCGTCAATAAGACGTCAGCTTGCTGGTTGGGAGTATCTGCATTTGCCCACTTTCGTGTCTTTTTGTTCTTTTTGCCAATAACTTATTGATGATGGATGCCATCATCTTAAACGCATTTTTTTGCCAATAACTTATTAATGACGGATGCCATCACTTTATCTGCAACACGTGGCCTAATAACGGCCAATTGCCTACTTTCGCGTCTTTTTGATACCTTTTGCCAATGCCTTGCCATTAAAGAGTATTGGCAATGCCAGTAAATTAAATGTACAACGCCGGCAAAAAATGTTATATGGGTTATATCTAACGTTATTTTATACTTTTTTAACTTGTGGATTATTTGATCGGGTTTTTGAAAATTGTTACCAGAAATAACCAGAACAAATACAAAAGTACTCATAAAACTTCAGCTATTCTAATAATAATTAAAAAAAATGCGGCGCCTGATATGGTATTATCGTTAATGGAAAGTTTAAATGATATTTTAATTAAAATCCTTTTTAATTGTCTATATGTGATTACTGCCAATAAATGTTAATATTGTAATCAAGGTATATTAGTTAACCTTTTACCAGTGGCGTAGCTATTATGGGACTAGGCAAGGCAGTGTCCGCGGAGACGGCAAGTTTTGGAGGGCCCCTCGAGGTATATAAGGTATAAATAATCCCACCAAAAACACAAACGTGAAAAAGTGAGCCCACCTAAATACTAAAATTATGTTGGTTATGGGCTTCGCTGCAAAAATAAGGAAGATCAAAATGAGTGCCAAGTTGTGTACAAAAATATGTATGATATTTTAAAGTAGGTTATAGTAGAGTCATAGAGACCTATTGGGTTGCAAAGATTAGATGATAAGAAGAAAAAAATGTTATGTAAGTAGCCCATATAACATTTTTGCCGACGTTAGTACATTTAATTTACTGGCATTGCCAACACTCTGTAACAGCAAGGCATTGGCAAAAAGGTATCAATAAGACGCGAAAGTGGGCAATTGGCCGTTATTAGGCCACGTGTTGCAGATAATGTGATGGCATCCGTCATTAATAATTTATGATGAAAAAATGCGTTTAGGATGATGGCATCCATCATTAATAAGTTATGCCAAAAAATGCGTTTAGGATGATGGCATCCATCATTAATAAGTTATTAGCAAAAAATGCGTTTGGGATAATGGCATTTATCATTAAATAAGTATTGCAAGTTTTATAAGTTGAATGTCCCAAAAGTTAAATAACATACTTAGAATTTTGTAATCTAAAAAATGAGAAAAAAGGCAGGAAAAATTTTTATTAAGAAAAAAATTACATAATATAAATTTTTATACTGTAACAATAAACCAAAAAAAATTAAGTAAAAGTATGTAATAACATTTAAAAAAAGATAGTAAATCAAAAGAAAACACTTTAAAATAGTAAGTATTTAAAGGATCCAAAACATAAGGAAGAAATATTTTAACGGAGTTAAATGTCAAAAAAAACTATTAAATATATATAATTTTTTTTTATTAACACGTCTTTAAAACTTTTAATAAGGCAACTCCCTGATTTCATATAATTTTTTGAGGTAACTACAAATTTAAAAGGTTTTTAAACGAAATGTTTACAGCTTCTAACAGTCTACTTGAATAACGTTTGTTTGCTGGGTAGCTTTCCGCTTTCTTCCTTAAATTGTCAGATTAGTGGAATATACACTCTTTAGCATGTATTTTTTTATTATTTTTGGACAAACCACGATTTGTTAATTTAAAAACAGCTGTGAAACATTGTTTTTGCAATAAAGCTTATTTAAATTCTAGCCATTATAATACATCTACATGGGAAATACAAAGGGTTGGACTTGATAAATTTTAATATTCATTAAGTTGGGAAACTCCTATCAACCTAAAATGCAGAACTTGCAGAACTGTGATTTCTAAATTCATACAGAGTGTTAGTTAGATAGATAGTAAAAGTTAAGATCGTAGATGATAGGGGTGATAGAGCGAGTCAAAATATTGTTAGTACTCCAAATAAAAAAATAGCGCTTAGTTAGGTAGTTATTGACCTTTAAAGTTAATAAAAAATCTTATTTCAATTATAATTTTGGAACTGTTGCCACAGTACCAATGATATTTACACACCAAAATTTCCTTATACTAATGACCCAAGCAGCAAGCTGACGTCTTATAGACGTCTCTTTTTAGTCATTTTTGGTCACATTTGGTCAGCAAAGACGTCATAAGATGAGGACAAAATGACGTTAAACTGACCTCCCTAAGTCACAGACAAAAGACGTCCCGTTAATTACGTCTTTAAGATGACGAAAAATTGACGCATATACTTTTTTAAGCTAAAATGATACGATATTTTATTTAAAAATTGAAATAGGAAAAACTCCTTATTGATTGCAATTTCCTTGCACTGCAAGCAAAGAGTACAAATTGCAAGGTCGCATCATTCGGGACATTGTCCAACCTGGAGATGCAGATATTAACACTAGCCGAAGATATTTCTTTCAAAGCTAATTGAAATCACCAACCGCAGAGCGGTCTCGAACTATTTTGGTCTCATCGGTACGGTGTAGACGATAAAAAGCGAAGATGTTGAATAAGCGTAGTAGTTTATTGTCCATTACGCCATCTATCGGTAGAGTTTTTTCTATTTCAATTTTCTAAAATTATTAGTCTTTTTTTTCTGTCATATATTTCGGTTGGATTTTGACACGAATCATATAATGCCACAAAATTTTTCTGGCGGGTTTTCAAAACATGACCTGTTGACGTCCTATAACCAAAAATTACTTAAAAATGACGTCAGCTTGCTGCTTGGGGCTTTTTTCATATCGCACACCTATATTAAAACAGTAGCAACTTATTTTTTTTTATTATTATTTTTAGATATTTAAAAAAGTGGTTCTAGCGACGCTTTATGCAATAATGTGTCCACGAATTTTTACATGGGTGAACAATGACTTCACTTATTAAAAATTCGTAAACACATTATTGCATAAAGCGACGGTCTCAAGAATAATAATTTTGGCATTTCTGAAAAGAGAAAAGAAAAATTGTGTTTTTAAATTGTTACAATTTTCGTCTACATAGGTGTGCGATATGTAAACAGCTGTTTTGTAAGTCGGGATTATACACCCAATATTTCAGCAAGTAGAATAACCAGTTTACTATACTATTTTTTTATTTGAATTTACCAAAATAAAAACAATTTTTTCCTACGACCACTTGTGAAAATAGCAAATAGCACACTGATTTCATGCATAGAAAATGCGTTATATCACACTAGTGTTGCAAAGTACTTTACAGCACTAGTGTTGCAAAGTACTTTACAACACTGGTGTGATACATATTATGATGTCATTCTAAAAACTGCTATTGGTTTTGCAAGTGACATATTTATTGTAGTGACAGTAAAAAAAACTTTTATTTACCTTAAACGGTAGAACCCAAATTAGCGAAAATCATCTTATTTTATATTTATTAAAATTTACGAAAAAATAAAAACATAAACAAAAATAGATATAACCACAAAAAACAACTTTCACTGACTGGCACAGTGTTGTCAGGTAAGTAGATCAAATTTAAAATCTCCCTTCTACCTTTGAGCACGTACTTTATAGAGGCAGCCTTGCCGCTTGACCGTTCGACCTAAAGCGCCAGAGAAAAAAGCCTATAGATCAAATTCCTTCCTCTCTTTCTTCGTGTACTCAAACAACTAGTTAAATCTTTTTTTTAATCCCTAATTAAACCTAAGGCTAATACACACTTTATGAATCCACTTTCTTTTATCCATTTATAAATAGAATCAGACCCTTTCGACGTTGCCAAATGCTTTCCATATTTTGCATGGTAACTGACGTTTGGTAGTCGTTTTTCCTTACTTTAAGGACTTTAGGTTATGCATTTACAATTTTCATATTTTTATATTTTTTCTTAAAAATATGAGGAAAAACTGTTATTTTTACTTAATTTTACATGTGATGTTCAGTTTCATTAACTCGTTTTACCAATTTTACCCCACCCAGCACCCCTTTTCACTCCCCGGTCCCGTAAGTTTATTTACTGATATTTTTAAAAAACGGAATATTTTGGATATGCACCACTTACGTTTTATTTAGAAGAGTGTCTAAAATATGTCAGAATCGATAATTTTTAAAAACCCTTATAATAGCAGAAAACCGTATTAAACTATTAGCGTTATTACCTAACAAAACCATACAATTTTTATTAAGTGAGGGCCTTTTAAGTTCCAAAATGATAAAAGTTATATAATGCTTCTAGGTAGGTGATTTTCGATGTAAAAATATTGTCAAAACAGTATAATATAGCAGTGAGGAAAAGTATATATCACACTAGTGTTGCAAAGTAAATATCACCCTAGTGTTGCAAAGTTCTCAATTGTTTTTTTTCTGAACAGACAAACTTTAATTTCTTTTTTTTTGGTGAATAATTTGTGGTCGTAGGAAAAATAGTGTACAGTACTCGTGTGAAAATGACTTTCTTACACTCGTGGGTTTGTCGCACTCGGCTAACGCCTCGTGATACAATATTCCCACTCGTGTGAAATTAGTCATTTTCCACACTTGTAATGTAATATACTATTACTATAGCTCATAGGCAAATTGCCCTAACAAAAATAAAAATACAAGGTAGAAAGAAATTAAAATGGATGCTCTAGTAGGCTCTGGAGACAAATAAAAAACTAGTTTAAGATCTTTCCATGCACATTGAATTTCTTTAATAGTTAGTATTTTCATTTTTCTTAGAGAATTTGATTATGTGTTATGGTTAAAATTTCCTATATTTTTGCAAAATGTAAAAAAGTAAACTGTTTATTTTACTTGCTGAACTAATAAAATAAATAAATGCCAATAACATTAAAATAAATCAATAAATTAAGGGATACTTTTTAAGTTTATGCACAAAATGTGACAGCTCATTAAGTAAAACATGATTAAGATCAATAGATTTTATCATTTCTGAATATTTTAACGTTTTTGATTTGGTAAAATATTGAAAGGATTTAAAAAGGACATAAACCATTGCAACACCGGCGTTTGCTCTAGTTGTTAAAAAAATATGTACTCCGTTCTAGTACACTACATATAGTGTTAAAAAAGTAATTTTTTTCTTCGAAGCTTTTTACACTTTAAATTAGTGTTTTGTTTCAATGCCTAGTACAATAAACTTAAATATCAATTTATGTAATGTAACAGTAAACGCGACATCAACTGAACCAGACGGTCAAGTTACCTTTGAATTCGTCATTATTTCTTTTAATTCATGTGTCACTAGTTTCAAAATTTAACAGTTTGCAAATAAATTTAATAAAAATTATCGATAATTAATAGTAATAATGAATTTGGATGACTAACAAATTGAAAAGGAATTTATACTATTTTAGTATTATTTTTACAAAAAGTAAGTACATACAATTTTCTAAAATTAAATAATAAATGCATAGTTATAAAGGGGATAATTGTCTCTAAAAAATTAGGAGGCTATGATTTTTTGTTGCAATATAATGGCTGTGCTGCAAAAATTATAATTAATAAGTTTAGATAAATAAAACATGTATAAAATGGTATTTTGGAAAAATTTTTATACGGTCGTGGAAAAAATATAGTATGTAACACTTGCATAAAGTGTTTTTTTACTCAAGGGATTGCCGCACTCGCCTAACGGCTTGTGCTGTCAAACTTCCCATTCGTTAAAAAAGTATCACTTTATGCACTTGTTACATAAATTACTATTATTTTAACTTAAACAAATGAAGTTAGGTAAAAAAGACAGTTTGGTAAATAAAATGGTACCTACATTTAAAGTTTGAAAAAAATATTAAAAAAAATGGAACAAAAATGGTAAATTCGCTTTTCTTTAAATACATGCCTTAAACCTTTGTATTCGGGGCTAGAATTAAATTCTAAGAACTTTTAACTCTTAGAAGATTTTTTGATATTTTGTGACTTAACCCCACGTTTCGCGATTTTAACTAGGTGTTTTCAAATTTCCCGCCATACCGCTGTTGACATAACATGTGTCAAAATTGTTTTTTTTGGTTATCGGACATGCATAGGCGATTGCCAGAAAAAGAATCGGAATTTTCATTAATAAAAAAATTTATAGGTATATCAGAAAAGCGAAGCGTTTTTAAAATGTATAAATTTATTTTAATCGATTTTTTACATAAATTTTTTACCATACATTGTTCTTCTTACAAAAGGTTGATTTTTCAAAAGCAAACTTAATAGCGAAAGACAAATTTTATTCTGTCAGTTTGTTTCAACAGCAAAATCATGTTCCACAACTTTCGGGACAAGACGTCTTAATTTTATTGTAGTTCTCCGACAAAGAAAACTTTTTCTTGATAAAGCACATCTTGGTAAAAGTAATTCCAAAGTTTTTTAGATAACAAAAGCTTGTGTTTGATTGTTAAGTACGCGGTTTTGTTATGTAAAAATTTCTTTATTGACATGTAAATATCAAAATTGTACGAGTATAAAGACAACTTTAAATTAAATAAAATGATTGATATGCGTATTAATTTCTAATGGTTTCGGAAATGTAAAGAAACAAATACCGTTTTATTTTATTTAACCGACTTCAAAAACGCGATTACTCCGGAAATTGCGGACCAATTTTAAAATATATTTTTTTATTTGAAATAGTGCACTTTCCGCAGTGGTCCCATAAAAAAACCAAGTCAGGATCGCAAAAGAGAAAGGTGCTAGACCTAAATCATTTTTTGAAGTGGGTTTAATTTTCTTAAAAAATGGTTATATTAAAATATTTTAATCTAGACTTACCTTATTATATCTATAGAAGTAAGCTTACTGCTCACAGCAATTGCTGGTATACCTTTTGGTTTTTAAGAGAAGTTATTAAAATTTGCATTTTAAGCCTCAAATCACTTCCGGACTAACCGGATGTACCATTAACTTTCTTATTTTAATTACAATAACCTTGTTTTACTCCCAAGGTTTTTACCTATTAATTACGATACGTAGCTGCCCCCTGTCTCAAGTCCAAGGGTTATTCAGTATTCAGTTAGGTTCTGTTTAATCAAGATAATAATTGTACCGCCACACAAAAATTGTACTGACCTGGGGATCTCGGTATGGTTACTGTGTGTTTTTGGGGTTGCTAAAACTAAATTTAATGTTTATATGACCCGGTCACATCAGAGTGAAAAAATATACAGTGTGGTCCATTAGAGGTTTGACAAATGGAAAACATTTTTTTGCAATTTTTTAGAAAATTGTATTCTTTATAAAATGTTGAAGGACATACAGAGTAGGTCAAAAAACTTAAAACAGCTTAAAAGTAAAGTACCACTATCTCTAAAAATACAAAAAAAAATAGAAAAGTTACTTAAAATTAAAAGTTTTAGGGCTGTTCCTGGCGGGGCGCAGAGCGCTGCATTTTGCTCGCAGAGCGGGGGCTTTTTTGCTCTTTAAAAATATTTAAGTGGGAAAAAATTAATGTGGAATACTTTAATTTAATAAAGGATTTAGTTAGTTATGTATTGGAAAAATGGGGACCTTTTTTGACAATTTCTTTCGCCTTTTATACGGGGTGACAGAAGACCCAGGAACGGCACTGAAAAGCTTTGCAAAAATACAGTCGTGGACTCCTATTTACATTTTAAAGTTTTTTAAAAACATTTTGAATTAACCCTGTTTGGTATAATTTTCTATTATTCTGATTTAAGGGGGTATCCCATGTGATGATCTCAAAAAATCGATGTTTCTTTTTTTTTCATAAATTGCTTTCTTAACATATCCAAAATACTTAGAAGTTGTTTTAAAAATACAGCAGTTACAATAAGGAGTTGCTCGGAGCGTTCACTTGGCAGTTGGAGTCCACCCTATTGTGTACAGTGGCTTAATACCATTTTATACAAATATACGTTTATACAAGTTTCTACAGGCTTAAAAAAGAGAGTAGGTAAAATATAAAACATTTTTGTTTTATCTGAATTATCTAACTTAACAATATCCGCCTTAAAAATATTAAACTGCAAATACTGACAAATTATGCTAGTTGGACTCTGATCGTTATTTGCGGCGGCCCTTTACTTTTATAGTTTCAAGCGGACTTAAAACTTTAAACGCGTTTTTCTCAAAACTGTGTTTTTCAAACTTTCCTAAATCATATCTCAAACACGATTTAACCGAATGACTTGAAATTTGTAGGAAATTCTTTAATTAAAAATACAAAATACCTAATACAACATTGTATCATACAGGGTTAATTCTAAATAAAAAATATATAAAATTTAAATAGGAGGCCATGACTTGGTATTTATGCAAAACTTGTAATTCTAAATCTCTTTTCTATTTTTTTTTTGTATTTTTAAGAAATAAGTGTATTTTACTCCCAAGCAGTATTGTTAATGTAATGCTAATTATTACTTTTACAACCAGTGGCGGCGCATGCTTTGCAAAAGGGGGCCAAAAGAATAAGAAAAATGGAAGCGAACCAAACCCACCAAAGTACATAAATAATTTACTGACAGATTTAGTATGTAATAAAAACACAAAAATAAGCAAATCAACTCTTATTTTATTTCATTAAAATATTAACAAACAAAACAAAACATAGGGATATATACACATACAGTGTGTCCCAGGATATGCGTTAGGAGAGGACAAATGAGCCGAAAATTTTAAAATTTTTAAACATTCTTTTGGGAAAACTGGTCGTATGGTCCAAAACTAATAAATACAAAATTTTACTCCAATTAGTAATATACAGGGCGAGTTATAACTACAAACATAAAAACTGACTAGAAGTAAAGTACCTTTATTTTTAAAAATATGACAAAATTGTATAAGTAAATGTAGAGAGTTAAATTTTATGTCAAAATTTAAAGTAAAAAGACTAAAGATAAAAATAAAATTAATAAAATAAAACAAAAAATATACTTTGTTCATAGTCACTTTAATTGAATGTTTAGCTGTGACAGCTGTTTCGTAGTACAACTACATTTTCAAACGTGTAGTTGTACTACGAAACAGCTGTCACGGCTAAACATTCAATTAAAGTGACTATGAACAAAGTATATTTTTGTTTTATTTTATTAATTTAAAATGTACGGTCACAAAGTAACGGACGAAACCATAAATTCTTTAAAAATAAAATTGTTAATTTTTTACATTGTTTTAACAGTTTTTAAAATACTTGGCTTAAGGCAGCGAATTTTACAAAAATATTTAAAATTATTAAATTTTATGTTGAATTTTGCTCCCTTCTGCCCATTTTTAAGTTGTAATGCGTAATGTAAAAAATTTACAATTAAATTTTATTTACTCTCATGCTTTTAACTTAAAATTTTAACCTAAAATTCAATTTTCTACAGCATTTTCATACAATTATGTTCTATTTTTAAAAATAGAAGTAGTTAACTTCCAGGCATCTTTTATATATTTAGTTTTAACTCGTCCTGTATATTTTTGCCAATAGTAAATGCTATTTTATATTTTCATCTGTTTAACACATATTTTTATTATTAGCTGGATACAAAAATGAATTGTTTTTATTGCTAATAATATTTTGCGCTGGTAATACAATATTAGTTAATGTCCAACAGAGTGAGGGGTGCGGGCCCCCCTTGCCCCCGATGCGCCGCTGCTGTTTACAACGGTTAAAAACGGTTATACGCAACTTACAATGGCTGTAGCTTAAAAAAGTCCATGGAGCATAAAAATAGAACTTTCTTGACCTTAAAACATGTACCCTGTACTAACATAACTAAATCCTAAGACACCCTGTATTATCAAGGTATAAAAAAAAATTAACCGAGAAAGATAGGATAAAAACTTTAAGAAAAAAAAAATATGTCAGGAAAATATGTGACTTAATTTACTTACTTTTTGTCGTCGATCCCACAGGACAACTAATTTTCCAAATTTAATAAAAGGCAGAAAGAACTTTTTGATCCCAACATACGCGCTGTGTATAGGTTTTCCCGTTTGTCTCTTATTTAATGAAAAAAGTGTGTGCGTTTTTAGAGACAAGTTTCAGATACGTGACATACGTCTTTATTAGATTATTTAGTTAATGATATTGGATGAAGTTTTAAAAAGATCGAAAAGTTCTGAAAAACCGAATAAAATTTTAACCTCACGTTCTTAGTGTGCATTTCATAATTAAACCACAGAAAAAAATATATTTATTTTGTATGTGATTAAACTTATTCTTTAGGAACTTATTTTATTTTTGATAAAGTCGAAATCCCAAGTACTAGTTTAAACTGGCTGATTGACTGGTTCGTAAAATTCAAAAAGGGCACATGTAAATTGGTTTCCAACTTTTGTGGTTGCCCTGACCAGAGTTAAAATAGTAATATATGTAACAAGTGAGTTAAAAAAGACAGTTTATGCATTTGTTACATACTATATTTCTTCCACGATTGTATAAAAATTTCCCACAATACCATTTTTTACTTTTATTAATTTTAATTTTTGCGCACAGCCATTATATTGCAACAAAAAATCATAGCCTCGTATTTCTTAAGAGACAATTATCCTCTTTATAACTATGCATTTATTATTTAATCATAGAAAATTGTGTGTACTTACTTTTTGTAGAAATAATACTAAAACAGTATAATTTCCTTTTCAATTTCTTAGTTATTCTAATTCGTTTTTTCAATAATTTCTATAAAATTTATTTGCAATCTGTCAAATTTTAAAACTAGTGACACTTGAACTAAAACAAATAATGACGATATCAAAGGTAACTTGACCCTTTGGTTTAGAGCTGATGCATTGCATAAATTATTACTTAAGTTTATTGTAGTAGGCTTTTAAAACAAAACACTAGTTCAGAGTGTTAAAAAAGTTACTTTTCCTACGACCACATGTGAAAATAGTAAATAGCACACTGTTTTCATGCATAGAAAATGCCTTATAACACACTAGTGTTGCAAAGTACTTTACAGCACTAGTGTTGCAAAAGTATAATATAAAGCTATCATCGCTGTCATTGTTATTTAAAATAAATTTGGAGTTACCAGGCTGTTAACTGGATTTACATTGAAAAAGCCATGCAATATTTTTTAAATGAGGACCTTTTTTAATTCTAAATTGATAAAAAGCTACTAGGTAGGTTATTTTTGATAAAAACATATTTTTAAACAGTATAATATATCGCAGTAAGGAAAAGTATATATCACCCTAGTGATGCAAAGTTTTCAATTGTTTTCTTATTTTTTTCTGTGAAGACAAACAACTTTTATTTGTTTTGGTAAATAACTTGTGGTCGTAGGAAAAAAGTGTACATTACTTGTGTGAAAATCACTTTCTTACACTCGTGGGTTTGTCGCACTCGTGTGAAATTAGTTATTTTCCACACTTGTAATGTAATATACTATTTTAAACACTTTATGTAGTGTACTAGAATGGAGTACTTTAATTAAAAATTATTTTAAAAAATTATTAAAACAAAAAACAACAATGTATTCATAAGTTTTACCCACATATTATTCATAAGATGTAACAATCAAATTAATTTTACATTTTTTAATACATATTAAATCACTTTTTCTTGTATTGTTTGTTTACATTAACTAACCTTTAACCACTAACTTTTAATTTTTATACGTTATGAACTGGAATAAAGGTGACGCTCGATAAACTCAAAGCTTGGTTCGGGAAACATCGCCGCTAACCGATCCACGTATGATTTCATTGGCTGGGCATGTTTCAGACCGTACGAGACGGGGTCGTGCTACGGTGCGGGTCTTGTGAGACATCGGTGCGGTTATGTGTGGCCAAACTTTTACCTATAGTACATTTAAAGTTTGGATAAAAAAAACAGAGATAAGTAGGAAAATCTGTTTCATCTAAACAAAGAAATATACATACATAAAACAATAGACTAAGCTTGACACAAAAACTTTTTATATTTTTGAGGGCATTTAAATTTTTCCGATTTAATTTTTTCACTACTTTCCTCTATCACCGTAAATCCGGGCTCGGTGCGGTTATGTGTGGCCAGACCTTTATATGTAAATTTGTTTTCAACATGTTTACAATACCTGGCCGCATCAGAAAAATACGAATATTTAATAAGATATAAAACAGGATTGTACGAGTGTTTATAAACTAACCAGAAGTAACTAAAGCTGTTTTTCTCATTCACTTACTATTATTTGGGGTATTTAGGGATTCATGGCAAAAATGTAACACAACTGTTATTTAAATACGCAACGCACAAGTCGCAGCAAAAATGTAAAATTGCTAACTAGTAAATCAAACCCACCCCAAGATGAATAAACCGTTTTACGTAATCGGTGCCTTTCTGAGCTGTCGGGCGCCTGAGCACTCGACCTATTTTTTTTTTTACTAGGAACCAATATACCTACGATACCTTTTTGTGGCTCAGAAACCGATATACATATTAATGTAAATTACTTTATGACCACTCTTTTAATTAGGAACCAATTTATCAACACCCTAAAGAAGAAAATAATATAGTATGTCGCATTGGAATACAAACAATGTTTAATGCAGATAAAGATAACCTTTTAACCTATTAGAACTGAACTGACATCGATAATTTTGTTTAGTGTCTTAAAAATAGAATCATGTTTGTAATAGCGAAAAAAGTATCTGCTTACGAGCGTCCAAGTTTTACTAATAGAATTAAATTTAGTTTTTGGCTTTAAATATATTTTTTTATCGGTGCCTATTTGGAACGTCCTTTTAAGTATCTTAAAAAAGGTTATTAAAAACAGTTTTCTAAAAACATTTAGTTTTTCTTTTATTTTACGTTAAAGTTTTTAAATAGATTTAGGTCAAACAAAAAGAGTCAAAATTAGCTTTGTATTGCGTCTACTACAATATAGAAAGACAAAAAATTTCTTAGCCTTTTGGTAAACTTTGTTTTCATAAAACGCAAGGTTATTTAAAAACCTGTTAAAAAAAAAACATGTCTTTTTCGACACTTTTAATTACGAATATCTTAAAAACAGTATTGATATCTTTTTTATTTTTTTTTTGCTAGGAGTTTATCTGCGTAGAAAATCACGGTTATTTTGAAAATTTACTTTTACACCTCCGAGAAAGGGTGGAAGCTCAAATCGGCACGATATAAATTTTGTTATTTTATAATTAGTACAAAAATTTTAAGATAGTATGTGCCAGAAACTTTGATTAGATAGACTCCATAGACAATTTTGCCTAATATGTTCATGAGTACATCTGACTACGCACTTTTATAAGGGCAATTGGACATGCGTAGTCAGTTTGTAGTCTACTACGTGTAACTAGATAAAACGTATTCAACAAAATGAATTCGTTCCATGTAAATAACTGGTCGTCATGGAGAGGGGGTGGCAGGCAGCACTTTTAGGCGTTCAATCAATTATTATAACCGCGGTAATAATTGAGGAGCAATCAAACAAAACGTAATAACTCCACTTTGATCAGTTTTGAGTAAATATCAAAAATGTTCTAACGAAAATGTTTTTGAGAATGAAAAAACCCTACTTTGGAATTAGAAGCAGGATAATTAAATTATATTAAACATATATATTTTAACAAATATTTTATTTATTTAAAGGGATTATTTTTAAAATAAAATGGACTTATTACGTTTTGGTTGCTTCATTTGGATTTATAACATTTAGTTTGATTTTTAATAGGCTTTAATACGGTTTGTACGAATGATAATAATAAAAATTTAAATATCTTATTTAAAAACTTATGCATTGCTATTAAAAAAACATTATGAATATTGATATAAAAATAACTGGCAAAAATAAAAATTAATATGAGCACCATGATCCAACTCTAGGCAGGAGGTGCAGAACATAGAAGGTCCTTGTACCAGGATAATGTCGGATCCTTAATTTTTACCAAAATGTTCCTGTAACAGATGCTTGAGGGATGGTTTTTCTTATCCGGAATGGAATTAGATAGTGGCATCATGTCCAGAAGTTAGTTTTTGTTAGTTTTTCCTCGCTTTGTTAAAATTTTTGGAGTTTTCTGTAGCGCCTCAAATCTTAAATTCTAATAGCATACAACCCTTAATGTCTTTTTTGGCAATTTTTTTTTAAATAAATTATTTTTAAATCGGAAATATCGCCTATTTTTTTAAGTCATTAGTAGTCCTTTTTATCAAGCAAGCCAAGCAAGTTCCAGTCATTGCAATGGCGACTTTGACAACACCAAAGTTAGAATATACATTTTTGTATTCATCTTTTGATTTTACCACAGAAATTTTTATTCATGACTTTTTGCTCGGCCGAAAACTCTGTCTGCCGGCAGAAAACCATGACCTCGTACAGGAAGTTGCTATTCTTTCTTTTTCCACATTTGGAGGGCTTTAATTTTTAGCCAGTAATATAGGGCATAAATAATATTCTAATTCTTGTTCTGCCCCCCACATCCATCGCAGAATAGCCTGAGTATTTTTTTATCTAAATTTAGAGAATCTAGGTAATCTAAAAGAGCAGAACCTACTTGAATGGAGCCTCTACCAGCTAAGTTTTGGGAACAATGTAAGTGGATTTATTACACTTTGTATGAAAACAAAATAATTTTGGATTTATTACATTTTGAATGAATTGCCTATGTTTGGGATTCAATTAACATAGGATTTATTGCGTTTTAAATGATTCTGACATCGTGGTTGGCTTTGTTTTACGTTGAATTAAGGCGTACTGCATCAAGCTTAAAAAAGTTAAAAATGGATTTATTACGTTTTGTTGGATCGCTCCTCAACTGGTGACAACTTTCACGTATAATATAAACGTCAACATAACCGATTGCTAAATATCGTTTTAGATTTGGTTTTTACGCCTAAAATTGATGATAGTTTAAGTGTAATGGTAGGTTTACATCTGTCATTTATTGCATCATATTTATGTCCGACAGAAAAAACATAAAATAAAAAAACCATTGGTCCTTGAACAATCAGGATTTATTCGACAGGTTGCTAGTGTCTTTATCGTTAGATCTGAAGACCTTTTGTTTATCATGCTGATAACACTACTCAGCGGCACTATTCTTTTTAAAGGGGGACCCCACTATGTGTGCACAAAAATTCTTTTTCTTTCTTGTATTTGACCCACTCTCGTATGTTATTTCTTTATTAAATCTAAAACATGTTTTATGGGACATGGGACCCCTTAAGGTAGTACTACCGGTGTAAAAGTAATTCTCAGAAAATTTTAATACTTAGCACACTGGTACTTTATAATAAGAATACTAACCAGTTAAATTTTCAAGGTCTACAGAAAACTGAAAAAAAGTTATAAATATTATAAATTAGTTGCTTTTAACATTGATCCTTATAGGAAATCGCAGATTTTATTTTACTTCACAAAAACTAATGTTCAGGTTTTAATTAAAGTTGTATAAACGAAGGAAAAAACAATTCTAAATATTTAATAATTAATTAAATTCGACCTTTAGAGCTTGCGATAGGAGTAATTAATAAATAATTAATAAAAATATGCTATATGTGACATAAAAAAATTGATGCCAGGCCAATACGTTCTTCGGTTACAAGATGCAGTGAGTGATATATAATAAATATCCGCAATAATTAGAAAACATGTTTTTACAATGTTTTTAAGAGAACAATTCGACGACAATAATCCAATGTATTAACATTGACGTTAGTTGACAGGTTAGTTGACAGAAACTTTCCATGTTTATCCCTAAATTTATGTGTGACTTGACCTTGTTTTACAAATTTGTTTTAATTTTTTTTAGTTACTGTTTTCCCTTTTCAATAAAATATATTTTTTGATGATATGATAAGGGTGGTTTAGAGATTTTGTTAGTAAATACGCATAACAATTTAAAAACCTAGAACTTGTTTAAAGATGCTTGTGCAGTAGATTTTTCGTATGATTTCTATTGTTTTACGCAGAGCCGCCAAATATAAATATCACGGTAGTCAAATTACCTTAAGCAATCATTTTACTCTTGTGGTATCAGTAAAACTACCTTAAACTTCTTCATAAAATAAATTTATCAATATGAATCACCAAATTAGAGTCTAAACAACTTATTTATAAAACGTCTAAATTTTTATTAATAAGCTAATTATAACCAGCTTAAAAACAAACATGTGTACAAACAACAAACAAGTGTCAAAATTTATTATTACGTAATAAACAGGCCAGCCAGGATCCACACTAAACAGAAACAGTGGTGGAGTCTACAATGATTTGTTTTGAATATTATTTCTTAACATCGGTTGCCATCAGATAAATTTTTAAGTATTATTAAATAAATATTTCTGAAGCCTTGTCATGCAAGTAATAGTCCTTAGGCGTAAAGGCTGCCTAATGACAAATAGAAAAATTCAAAAGTAGTAAATAAGCCGAGATAACACTACTATGGTTGGTTGCTTTAAAAATACAAAGTCCCCAAATAAATGGATAACTCCAAGTTACGATTAAAGACAGTCACGCGTGTTTTGTCCTGGTTAATTCAAGGCGCAAATTGAGAAACGTATAGCGCGTGCGAGATGACGCGACTAGGGAAACACGACTCAAACGTGCAACACGCGCTGCATGGTTCACCGCATAGACGCGTGTGCCGCGACCGACCGCTTGTGGTGCGTTCCACTAAGCGCTCACAACGCTTAAAATGCTCCTTTGACCGTCGGCTGAAGGAGCATTTTAAGTCCTGTGACCGCTTAGTGGAACACACTCTGGTAAATGTCTGTTGTATGGTTTCTAACAAAAAAAAATTGTGTTTGTAAACTTAGGGTTTTAATCTAAATCAAATAAGCGATTCTGCTATTGACGATTCAAAACATTAATTTTAAAATCATGCTATTAGTTGTTTTTATTTTGTTTTTAGGGCAAAAAGAAAGTCGCGTCACAATTTGTGCCTTGCCTAAAAGTGGTGCCATTCGCTATAATTCGCTGACACCTTGACGATTGTTTGATCCACTTCATAGATAATAGTTGGCTAGTTTTTAGTCCATTCTAATTATTACCATTGTCAAACAAAGTCGATATTTAGGGGTGACCAGTGCCACCCCTGCCAAGAAACTTTAAAACAACTGGCCATAGTACTGATAGGTTAGGATGGTAAAAGTGCAGTTAGGTAAAATAAACTGTTTTTATGGTTTTAATCATATTTTTTCATCCAAAATTTACAAACCTGTGGAATAATGGGAGGCCAGTTTATGGTTTATTCGGCTTTAAAGCACTTCCTAAAAAATTTTCGGGTTTGAAGACTGTGGATAAAATAACAGAAACTCCTTTTTTAATTACCAATGGCAGAAAGTGAGTTAATTAAAAAAAGGAGTTTTTTAGATCATTCACAGACCACAAAACTCACAATTTTTCCTTTTAATATAATATAATGACCCCAATAATAAAGAGTTTAAATACTAGTTTATGATTTCTGACTTACCTTCACACGGATCTATTTTTACGTATTTTTAAAGGTTTCTGGTGGAAGGAAAAGACGCATGACGTTTCCAAATAATAAAAACACATAAACATACTTTTCTTTTTTAAATTCGAAGGAAGCAAAAATTTCTTGAATAAATAGGATGTGACTTTGTAGACAGCTGAAATAAAGGCACAACAAAGAAATACCTGTAATTTACTTAACTTACGGATAAAAAAAAACAATAAAATTCTAAAAGATATAAGAGAATTCGCAATAACACAGTTTTTACAAATTTAAAAGGGAAAAAAGTCGTTGAAGCTTAGGCCCGCTTGACACAACCATATTTTTCAACAACATTTCTGCTCGCAAAACTAAGTCAATGAGAGTTATTTGTTGCATACAATGTTATGATTAAAACAGGCGCGGCTATCCGTCAGGTCATTTGGTTAATAAGCTTAACTACATAATTAATTTTTACAATTAAACGTAATTTTTTTCCTTGAAAATGACTCCAAATATATTGCTTTGCGAATCCTCCCTAATACAGACAGGGGGTTATAGGGGGGGTATGGGAGAACATGCCCCCCTCCTTGAATGCGACATCCTTTCTATTTTATTGTGTTTTATACATGTCTAATGGCAACTATAGGCATTTATTAAGGCTCCCCCTCCAAGGTTGGTCCGAGGGGTGAGGCTGATGATGGAATTGAAGAGTGAAGACCTTTTCAAATACGTGGGAAGGGGACTTTGTATAATTTTATAAAAAGAATGAAAGGTGAAAACAATAAAAGAGGTTAAAGGACCTTTTTTGCTCTTCAAAAAATTTGAACCTTCTTTAAAAAATTTGCCCATGGCCCCCACTCAGAAAGTCGATATGACCGCCCCTGAATACACGAATTAATTCACTAGGCCGCATTTTAAATCGACCTTATGGGTTTCTATAGCGAGGCCAGATAAATTAAAACCAAAGAACATGTGCGCCCTTCAGAAAAAAGTTTTTATTAATTACTGAACTTTATTCTTGCTGACCAATTAATTATTTATACTGACCAATGTTGACCATTTTGTGATCAGTTGCATCCTTTTTGATTTAGTCATGCATAATTAATTTGAGGCGCTAAAAGTTTTTTGATTACTTTAATATTTTAAACACGCTGTAAAAGTTGGTGTATGGATGACCAATTCGTCACACTTAGTAATGACCAATTCGTCACACTTAGTAATGACCAATTATCACCATTCCGTGACCAATTCGGAGCTGTTTTTAAACCTCAAATTTCACATTTTGGGCCACTAAATCAATTAAGTTGAAAAAAATCTACTCTGTTTCTTAGGGGCGAATTGCCTACTATGCTCGTAAGCAGAAGTGGCTTTTGGGAGGAGGGGGCAAGAAACAAAAAAACATGAATCTGGAAAAATTAAAGAGCATAAAAAAAATTGTCACCTTTAAAATACTATAAAAGAGAAAAAGAGAAAATAAATTTTACTGATTTCCTCTAGGGGGAAACAAAACGCCAAAAATAGGGCAATAATGCTCTATTTACACCCCCACTTTCGTCAAAAAGCTTATTTACACCTTTCCTGCGGGGAGGGGCAATTGCCTACTGCCTGTAATGAATAATTTTGTATTTTTCCAAGTGTCTTAAAAGTCAGGGAGGTAGCAACGTGGGAAAATACAAATTTTGGGATGACTGGTTTTTTTTTCTTCTCTTTCGGGTAGATCCTCGGCTGTCTGGTTCGTGGTAGCGGTTGCGTTGGTGCCCAGCTGTGAGTTTGACATTTGGAGCTATCACTGATATGTCAAAAAATGCTGACCTTGGTCATATATCATCGTTTCAAGTTTCATTAAAATATACCAAACGGTTCAGCAGTTAGAAGGTATAATTAGCAATGATAAAAGTGTCCGGCAATGAAAAAAATATGTTTGGTAAACCTATATAAAGACAAGAAATTGAAAATAAGGTTTCTTGGAATGTTTTCAAAACCTTGGATTATTACCTGTATAGGCAGGATGCGAACTAATAAACGCAACTACTACCACCAGCCAAACAGCCCATGGTCTATCCAAAGGAGAAAGGAAAACAACATACCAAAAAGTCAGCTGGCCTAAATATCATTTTTGGAAACGCCGTTACCTCCTATACTATAAACTTTCCAAATTATTGGTTTTCTATTATCATGCTCGAACGTTTATGTGGGCCTTTAGACTAAAATATTACAAGCATAAAAATCAATCAATTTTATCTCCCGAGCCAAAGCGATATGTGTATATGACACAACAACTTGCGTGTTCCCTAAATTAATTATCTAATAGTCGGAAATATTACAGGAACATTTTATGTCCCGATATTAGGTTACCGGGAAACACTGTCTTTAATATAAAATTATTATTTTCCAGTTGGACAGAAAATGGAGGTTTAAAAGAAAATAGATTTTTAAAAATTGGTTTGTATCACTTTAACAGCGTTTAACATCTAATAAAAATATTTAAGACACAGTTTATATTATAATAATTAAAGGATAGTAGCCTTAAGGTCTGCCTACACATAACCGCGAGGAGCCCGTGGCTGTGCGTTTCTCTGCTGAAATGTAAGGCGATGCGGTGCAAAAAGTTTAAAAAAAGTAAAAAAGGTATTTGATCTAAAATTAAAAAAAGGTTGCCGAATATAGGGTGGTACGTGTTCCAAATACCAGGGCTTTCAAAAATAGGTATAAATAATTGCAAAACTTCAATTTTATTTTGTTGTATTTGTTTTACATAAAAACACAGAGCAAAAATATAATAAAGTAAGTATAAAGCAAACATTTTTTGTACATAGGTAAACTAAACTAGGAAAGCAATATAAAATATCTAGGCTTAATTTTAAGCATCTAAACACAACTTGCAAATAGAAATTGTGACACCAACGTTGACACTGCATAAAACCACAACATGAAACAAATCCATTGAGAACTAGCAACATCTTCAACAAAAAAAAAAAAAAACGATCTTAGGAAACTTAACCGTAAAATTTTCAAGTGATCAAAAATGAAATATTGAAACATTGACAGTAATTTTAAAAGGCTTACATAATCGGCATAAATTTTATTAAACTATGTACCTAAAACCAAAAAGAAATCACCTACCTTTTACAAAAAAAATAAATAAATAAACAAAAAAGTGTCCTTCCAAATTTGTTAAAAGGTCCGAACTTATTAGTTTTTTATGTCATGGAGACTTTATAACCATAACAATTAAAAATGTTAAAACAATTCAAAAGTGTTGAGCTGTTCTTCAGTAAGTACAAATGCCATAATAACGCCCGCAATAGTCAGTTGTCACTTTTGAGTTGTTTTGACATTTTAATTGTTATAGAGTTATAAAGTCTCCAAGATATTACAACATATTTTGAAAGAGAAATCACACGACCTCCTGTTCATTTTGAAAAAAAAATTTCTTTTTTCGATTTTTATTAAGATGCAAGTAAGAAATGAAAAAAAATCGTGATGCCAAATCTCCAAAATTGGAAGAAGTAAAAAACATCGATAATATCTGGTCATAATAAACTTGATATAAGTAATTGATTAGAACAATAAAAATGGGGTATTTAATTTAAAAATTTAAAATTCCTTAACCTAGATAAAATGGTATTAATTCCCGGTCATTAAATATAGGTAAACTTAAAAAACATTCCCAATAAAAGACCAAATTCGTAAAAATACCTTAATCTCTGCATCTCCTTAAAAACAGTAGTCGATTTTTACATTTTGTGATGTGTAAAAGAGTATTAGAAAGCCTTTTAATATGACAGGTGGTGGTATGTCCATGCTTCCTTCTGCAATCTTCATAAAATCCCATTTTCTTCCCCCTATTTTCTTACAATTACTCGGGCAAATGGTTTTCTTAATTTTTTTAATCTGTTGATTGGGAACGTTTTTTAAGTTAACCTAGATAGAAAACTGTAAACTTGGCACCCTTGCAAAAAAATAATAATTTTACGGTTGCTGTGATAATCCACCGTTCCGGTTTTTCTACTAATCCTGTATAATCCGGTCCCTATTGAGAATATACAAGTAAACACGTTTAGTAAACCCTGTACTTGTTGCTGCTAAATATATTATCCTGTTTTTAGTCCATAATTGTGATTTAGCACCCACTTTCAGAGTTATTAATAGTCCGTCGCCTAACATTATCCACAATGAAAAACATGAAAAAGTCCATTTTGCGATAAATGCGGCCATAAAAAGCATATAGGCACAAAATTCTTTTATGTTGTAACCGATTCACCCTTAATTTCTTTCAGCTGACAGACCACACACTTCGACTTTATATGACTGGGGTATTTTGGTTGATTCCTGAAATAACTTTTTATTTTAAAGATTCGGAAGAATTAAGAACCTAGTGTAGAGACATTTTGCACCTCTTAAAATAACAGACGTTTTTGGCCTTCTTATGGTTATCGTTATTAAACATAAGGATTACGGCAGCAGTATAAGACAGAGATTTTGCAGCTTCTTTTAAGGAATTTATCTTGCATCTGCGCTTTCGACACATAACCTTATTTTTGCCTGTGGTTCACCGATTTTAAAGTTAACGAAAAATCAGTATTTACTTTTATTCTTCATAAGATATAAATTGATATTTAAATATATGCAAACACTTCTGTTGATTTCGTTTTTTAAAGTAGATGCGAACAATATAGTATAAGCAAAAAACAAAAAGTAAGGTTAGGTTTGGTAGTGGAATAAAAAGCAAGTGTGTCAGATTGTAACATCTAAATTAATTGCTGATTTAGAATATCTGTAAAAGTGCAAGTCCGTTTTAATTTCTTAACACTATTTGATTTTTATTACTGCTATAGATTTTTCGCTAATTAGAGCCTATGTATAAATAATATTTTAATTAATACGGCATTAAAATTTTAACCTTTTAAATAATTGATACTAAAATTTCTACAATCCGGCAACCACGCAGTTTAACAATAACGATAACGATAACGATAAGCTCTTCGGTACTATCATCCGTAATTAAAGGAGTCCGTATGGTTAATAACGATAACGGATCATGTTTGCGTTACTGCGCAGTCTCAGAATAACGTTAACCACAACGGAATTGCAAAATAAGGGGTGCAAAATGTCTGTAGAATTACAAAATATTTTTATTTAATTTAGGCATAATAAATAGCAGTATAGTTTTTCACCCAAATAAGCTCCGTCGGTAGGATCTACTAAAAAAAAACCCTTAAAAGACGATTGCCTGCAATAAAATGGTTAACGGTAGTCGCGAGTGCACGGTCGTTTTGTGAAGGTATATTACGACCGTGCTCTCCCGACTATCGTTTATCGTTTAATTGCAGGCAATTGACTTTTTAAGGAGTTATTTTTATTAGTAGATCATGCCGACGGAGCTTATTTGTGCAAAAAAACTATATGTCCTAAATATTTTCAAAACTTTAACCTTGATGACATGACGAAAAAAGGTACTAAATGATAATATGTATAGTCCTTGGGTCAATTATGAAACTGACTTCATAATAATAACACTTCTATACCCTTTTAGAGGGGTTCCTTTTGACAAGTCTACCACGTATATTCATAACGCCATATATGGAAATGGAATTGTTTTGTCGGACATGTTTACTACAATGTTTTATATGCAATTTTTAAACATTGTGACATAACTCGTAAGGGATACAGTTACGAAACCCGCCCAATCCGATACCCAAAACATGTCAACCGATCTTATGGTTGTGTGACTGTAAAACTTACGATTTTTAGCACAATGTTAAAAAATCGCATGTAAAACATTATGGTAAACTTGCTCGACAAAAAAGTGACGCGTTTGGCCAGTCCGACACCCAAACCATTTGATATTGACAGGCTGGATTGAAGAGACGCTTCCATATATGGCGGTATGAATATTCATGGTATATAGACTTGTCAAAAGGAACCCCCTTAAAGCTACTTCATACAGACGCGAAAAGCGAATTGCGAAACGCGAATTTCATTCTTATTGGTCAATTCACATAAAATTAAAGGCGGGTAATTCAAAATAAAGATAGTTTAAAGATGTTGCGAATTCGCAAAATTTAAAATCTAGTGGGCGGTAAACTTAAGATCATTTTAATTTCTGACGAATATTCGCGTACGCACATGCGTAGAAACAAGAGGTTATTTGTCATATGTCATTTCAAAAACAATTTTGTTATTGTTATTTTTATGTCATTCTATTAGCTGTTTGGAACGTTATTTTTGTGTTAATTTTCTTAAGTATTTTGTGTTTTTTGATTTAAATTTATATTAAGTTTTTAGCCCTTTTATAACAAATTTGCAGCGTTTCTAAGTCTTAGTTGCCAAATAAATGTGCTATTTTCTTTATTCATCACACCAGATAAATGTTATATTATTAAAAGGAAAAACAAAGAAAATCTTTAAAAACCCAAGCGTAGCGTCACCACTGAATAAATACAATATAGAAATTTGTAGGTTATGTTGTTGCCTAGAATTTCAGTGAATTTCGCAGCTGTATAAACATGACAAAAAACGAGAATTTTAGGGCCAAATATTCGCTTCCGCAATTCGCTTTTCGCGTCTGTATGAACGAGCTTTTAAAAGGTTTTAAAAGTGTTATTTTATTATTATGAAGTCAATGTCATTAGTGGCACAGGGACCAATAATTTTGGCAATAAATTTTTTAAATCTGTAAAATGATAAACACATTTTTAAATTCCAGTACATTCTGAATTACACTGTATTTATAGGGTGTCTCTAAAAGATGCGGAAAAAATGCAACTAAACATTTTTGAGGCTAAAATAAATTTGACCATTTAACTCAATTTACTTTAGTCTAGAAGGGTAATGACCTGCAGAATGCCACAAATTGTACATTTACCAACAATAATAATAAATACAAGTAGGGTATTAGGTAGCATTGTGTTAAAATTGCAAAAATAAAATAAACTTTTGTTTTCATGTTTTCCTTACGTTCGTAGAAAAAATAGCGTTCCTAGCACGTGCCGAACATGCCTGTTCCGCACTTTACTGCTTGACCAAACTACGCTACGCGTTATGGCACTTTAGCAATAGTTATAAAATGTACTATTTTTACCACATTTTATCTCAAAAGTTAAGTTATCCAGAATATAGGGTTACTGGAACCTTTCTGCTTTAAACCACCAAAGAGTTTATACTTTTAAATATCAGCATCTTACTCTGAAACACCCTGTACAGTTTTTACCTGGCCATCCAAAAAGTTACTTTTTAAATCCAAATATTTTAATATAGGCTGTTTAAAATAACTTTCACTACGTATACCTTTTAAAAAGTAAAAGATGTTAAAGAATATGAATTCGTATAAAAAAAAGTTAAATTAATAATTTTAGAATAAAAATCAAAGCATAATTTAGTTCTTCTTTCTGCAAAGCCTAAAATTATGACAATATTCAGGCTATTAACAAATTATTAATTAAAAACTAAAACCACATTAAATTTTCAACACACTGTCCCTCCGAAATCATTCACTTTTGAACTAAGGTTAGTTGGATCAGATCGTCATAGTTTACCATTAGAAAGTTGTGATAGCATTCTCCGCACCTTTTAGAGACATACTGTATAATTTTTTGTAATATATCTCTACACAAATATCTCTCTTTTTCAGCATGTCATATAGAAATCTCTGCATCGGCACTCAGGCCATTATAGATAGTATGTCACACATGGTCGACTTTCGTTTCGTCTGATGTGCGAACAAGGGTCGATGGACGTCGCTCCCCCGGGAGGATTAGGGGCAAAAGACGAGGATGGGGGTCCGGAGGAACGGATTGAAGCTAATTTAGATGGAAGCAGGATGGAAATGGGGAGTGAGCGGTAAGGACAAATATACAGAATATACATATATTTGGTAAATGGTTATTTATGGTACAGTGTCTGTCAAATAAATCTATACTGCATACAATTTCCTGTCGATTAAAAATGAACAATTTACGCTATACCGAGTAACAAGTAAATCTTTATCCAGCCTACTGTTTCTTAGTGTGATATATTTTGTCATCAGCCAATACTGGATATAATCACATCTAGATCACGTGTGGCTGACAATGTACTACACATGTACTTAAAATGTCCCTGGAAATGCGAAATGTCCGCAACATTTAAGATTCGCGTCCTATCGCCAGCTCGTAACTTGCTGAGCTGTATAACAAAACATATGTTAAAGATGTACCAGTTCTTAAATGAGATATTACCAAAGATTAATAATGTTAAAACATATTTACTCTTTGATATTACATTGTAATGTTGCACCAAATGTTAACATGAGACATTTCTTAAATATTTATCGGTGACTTTATTTAAATGTAAAAGTGTAAAGTCTAAAGAACGTTCTATAAACATTTCACTAAAACATATTTTTTTACCTTTGCTGAAGTTATAAACATTTGCAAGTAATGTAGGCGTAAGAAGCCATAGAAAAAAATGTGCTATGTATATTAATGACTTGTAAAGAACATTACACAACATCGTGTGACCAATTTTGCCTGCTGGGGAGTGACTTTACTATGAGTTATTTGTACGGTGGTAACACGAAAAAGTTGCAATGTTTCAGAGAAATTTAAAGTAGTGGAGGTAGTGCCCTCTAGTTAACACATAAAAATTAATATCAGATATGAATAGGTTATGTTAAAAAAAACCCACATTGGAATCAAGAATTATTGAAATAAATTAAAAATGTTTTTTCACTTTGGCATCCTGTATCTTTCTTATTACTAACATAAGAAATCTGTAATTTTTATGTGTATCAATAATAAGTGGGCACTCTGCATATGTAGGTAGTGCTTTATTTCATATGAATAAAATATGAACTTAAATTTTAAAAGCTCTGACACTGCCTATATTTAAAAGAAAAAAGTAAATTCTCCCATTTTTGGCTTTAATTTAATTACATTTATAATTAAATAAAGTTTACAGCTCTTTATCGTTGGAAAAATCTCGTTGAAAAGCTTATAATTAACTTTCTGTCCGGATTTTAATAAAAATAATTAATTAAATAAGGGCTTTTGAATTACCTTTCGCGCATTTCATGACCTTCAGTAATTTTAAATACACTGATTTCTCGATTTTTTACATCGTCGGGAGTAAATTACATTTAAGAGATTTTTTGCATTTAAGAAAACTTGAAGTAGGTGTAGACTACTAAAAATTTGCGAAGTTTAGGAGATGCTTAGTTAGGATTTTTCTCTGTTTATAAATATTAAATATGATAATAAAAATTTCTTTTGTACGACTTTTTTAATTTGTTTTGCGACTAATCAATGTTTGGTTTATTTTAACCATAATGGAAAAAATGCAACAACATACGCCCAAGTAATCAAGTGCGCTAGGGTCCGCCCGTTTCGTAAAAAGCCACTAACGTCATCATTATTTGCGCGAATCTCCTGTATCTCTCTTTCAATCGCGGCTTCGTGGGCTCCGTATCGTTACCACAAAAGTAGGCTTTTAAAAGTTTTGATTTAAAATAAAAAATACCATTTTAACTACAGGTCAAGAAAGTAACAGAAGATTTCGCGCAGAAAATAATGACGTCGGTGGTTTCTTTACTAAATGGGCGGATCTAACCACTTACAACGTTGCTCCGAAAAAATCCGCCATATAACAAACTAATATAATTTATTTAAGGGGAATATATTAAAAATATGGGTTTGTATTTAATTTCACAGTTACTTTAGGTTCCATTAATTATTCTTTGATTAACTTCATTTCACACTATTTGCACACTATAAGTTACAACGTTGTTAATAATAGTGTATTCGGATGACTCAGATATTAAAATTATAAAATTTATACTGTCGTAGAAAAATATAGTAGGCATCACAGGCAGAAAGTGTCTTGGTTTTCTTGGGATTGCCGTACTAGCCTCACTGCTTGTGCAGTGAGACCTCTCATCCTTAAAAAAGTATCACAGCGTATTCATCGGTGTGGTTTAAACCGCTTTTAAAATGGACAAATAAATATAAGCGTTAGGTAGAGATGGGTATTCAGATGTTTTTAAAATGTTTTGAACCGTATTAACCAGAAAAAACGCCTCAAGTTTTGAAAGAGAGAGAGATAGATTGAGAGAGAGAGAGAGAGAGAGAGAGAGAGAGAGAGAAAGTAGGAGTAAAAGAAAAAAAAGAGAGTAAAAAAGAGTTAAATTAAAACAATATACATATTATGCACACAAAACACGAATTTCAAAAATTGAAAAGAAGATAAAATATTTAACAAAAATCCAAATACTCGTATAGTAACATATCTATATTTTACAGGACAGGGAAAATCTTTAAACCTTAAAAAAAATTTAATGTAAACTAATGCCTTTAAAACTTAATAAAATAAAATACTAAAAAAATAATAAACTAATAATAAACCCATTTCTTAAAACATAGGCGACAAATCTGTCCACTGAAGATTTCTAAGTAACCTAAGAACATAATAGCTATTTACGTTACTAGACCGGAAAATGGTATTTTACGGGTCGACGAAAAACATTTACAGGGCGAGCCGTAGGCGAGTCCTGTAGTTTTGAGGAGACCCGTAAAAATTATTTCCGGTCGAGTATCGTACATAATTTTTTTTAATTGACCGGAAAAAAAAACTGTGTAATGACTCCATTTTGGCAAAATGATGCTTTATTTACTTTACAATATCTTGAACTGTCAAATAGTAACAAATGAACTCTGACAATTTTTGTCATGGCTAACAGGATTTTTTGATATCAGGGAACGGAAAGTAAATGAGAGACCGGAAAGTAAACTAGGGACCGGAAAGTAAATTAGTCCTGTAAAATAGCATTTTCCGCTTAAAAATTGAGTGGAAAATTCAATTTTCCGGTCAATTAAAAAAAACATTTCAATATAAATAGGGCAGACGTTAATACGAATCATGCTAAACTTTTTTCCCGAATAAATTTTCTTACATCAATTTAACTTGGGGTCAAATCAAACTGTCGACACTTAAAATACGTATGAGTTTTTCAGGGAAATTTCCATTCTGAGTTTTGTGCGTCGGCCAAAGAAAAAAGAGAAAACGATAATTTTTTTTTGGAGGCATTTACCTAAGCTGCTTTTTTACCGGGTGACTGGAGATTTTTTATTATGCTTAAAGAGAAACTTTATGGTATAATAGAAGCATAAACAGTTTTTTTTACAATTATTGTATTCCTTTTACCTTGTAGAACCGTTCTCTGAACTGTCAATAGTGTCAAGAACGGTTCTACAACATAAAAAATGTAAAAAATTGTAAAAGGAACACTTATGGTGTCGTTCTGGGCGTTTCTGGAGCATAAAAGGAATACAACAATTATTACAACCTTAAAGGGCAATAGTCCAGTAGAAGAAGTATCCCAAAAATATGGTTAATAGCTTAAACGATTCAAAAGGCATTATAAAAAAGACTTATTTTGGTTTTTTTTTGCAAAAAAATTACAATAGTTATTAACAAAAAACTGAATAAAAAATAGTTGTCCAGCTTCTTGCTTAAATTTCAAAAAGTATAGGTGGTAGCTTAAACATTAGAAAAGTTTCTGAAAGAGCACTAAATTTTAGTAAGAAAGATCCTGATTTTCGGGGTTGTAGCTATCATAAGTATTTATAATTTTTATTTAAAGTTTAAAATCAGCATTCGCGCGATTGTTTTGGCATGTGCGATCCACAACTGTAGTAAACATAGGTTTAAATAAATTTTTATGCATTTATATAATAATTTAAAAATTTGAAAAAATTCAGTGTCATCTAGACGCTTTAAAAAATATTATTCCGTGATAACAAAAGTTGTATCAATATTTTTCACAAAGGTATTTATTTGTTAATTACTATTTTTTTAAAGGGTTTTAGACGCCCCAATCCAATATTAAATTAAGATCCTGCGAAAGAGATATCTGCATCGTTCTGCGTTTGTTTTCAAAATCAGGTTTATTGATGGGTTTAGGAACCTGAAAACTGGAGTAAAGGGTATAATTGTCGGCAAAACTATGAATGGAGTTATATGTGGACGAGAGAAGGTCGTCGATGTAAAGGAGAAACAATGTTGGTGCCAGTACTGATCCCTGAGGCACTCCAGCATTTACTTGGTGAAAACTTGAAAAATGGTCGTCTACAATAACTGCTATACGTCAATCAGATAGATAAGTAGAGAGCCAAGTACAGAGTTTAGTTGAAAGTCCATAGGGGGAATTTTATTAAATAAAAATTATAAAAATCCAAAATACGTACACCATATTTTTAGGAGACTGGTAACTATTTTTCGTAACTTCTCGACTAGACTTTAAGGGTAAGGGTACCCTAACGGTATGGCCAGACTGAAAAGCGGGCGCGCATAATTTTTGCCTGCTCGCTAGGTATCGGTGAGGCCATATAGTATACATATATACTTTATATAAAACTAAATCCGTTGCACGTCATCTTAACTTCAGGTTACTAAATTTCATACCATTCGAACAAAAATATAATCACCAATTGATATTAAAGCTATTCGTTTACAATCTTTATCAAATTTAATTTTGTTATTTCTTTTTAGCCATATACATTAGAAAGAGATAAATATATATAATAAGTACGCTCCATCATTACATGAATATCTATCATATTAGTGCATTTTAGCTTATCATGTTGGTTATTCAGATACCTAATCATGCAATATTTTTACGTTGACAGTGCTTTTTGACGTTAATTTGAACGATTTCATTCTTTGCTTATCCATCAGTTTCTTAATTCTTCGGCTTATTTTCCGGTACATATTTATCGTTATTAGTAGTTTCGAACCTTATTACTACTGCCAAGTTTGAAGTATCTGCTATTATATCAGCTAAAATGACAGCTTGTAAAAATTTTAATTTTTTAATGTATAATTTTAAATTACCTATAAAAGCAAGCTACATTAAGCCGCGTTTGTGGCTGCTTCGGTTGTATCGGCAGCGTCGATCACCGGAATTAAGCAGTAAGAAGCGCTGCCATAACTTGGATGGGTGACCGGACCGCTGTCGGTTTTGGGCAACGGCACACGGTGTTCTGCTCGGGGGTGAACGAACGGACCGGGCAGCAACCATCCAAGTCATGGAATGAATGGTGTAGGGGTCAAGGTACAATAAGACTTCAGGCTGCAGTGCACCATCTAGGGGGCGGTCGTCGGACCTAGATGACCCAAAAGGGCAAACAAAAGCTTCAATGTAAATCCCTATAATAAGAGCAAAAGATCTTTAAAATAAGATATCACCTCATCAGGCAAGGGTGTGATTCAGCCCTAAAATTTAAGGGTAATCACACCCTTTCCTGAAAGATTATTTAATATCTCATTTTGAAGATCGTTTAACCCTTATCATTAGCCCTTTAGTTCAAAGTAGCTTGCTCTTACAGGTAATTAAAGAATATACATTATAAAAATAAATATTATATGAAATTTTGACAAGCTGTCATATTAACAGAAATAATAGCAGATTCATCAAAGTTTACAGTAGTAATCAGGGTCGAGAGACCGTCAAAATAGGGTTACTCGACCCCCTTTATATGTAAGATGTTGGGGTTAAGTCTTACATCTGCTAAAGAGTTGCAGTTCAGGGAGTGAAAGTAGCATAAAGTTGCCTATTGTCTATGGTTGCTTCCCTCTAAAATCAATAGTTGACGGCTTTGAGCGTTTTTTCTTAAACTGGAGTGCCCACAATTAGTTCTGTTTCGTTCGCCTTACTGAACAACACTCCTAAGCATACAAGTGGTATAAAATTTTATGTTTATTTTTAATAATGCAAGTATCTTTAGAGGCGTACCTAGAGCTATCAGGGCCCCGGGTGGAAAGCAAAGTTAGGGCCCCCTATCTTTTATTTTTCGAACAAATTTTCGAGAACCAAAAAGAGGCCATCGTCTCTAAAATGAGCCCCCTCTACCCAACAACATAATATGGTATACTTTGATGAGGTCAGAGCCCCCTTTTTCAACTTGGAAAAATTTTAACAAGCCAAAAAAGTCCTCATCCTCCAAATAGGCCCCCTTTCAACTTAACATGATATACTTTACCAAGATTGGGGCCACCCTTTTTGTATTTTGGTACTAAAAATTACGAAAAGCCCTTACAACAACGCTCCTAAACCCTCATATGTACCTTATTTTGTATAAGGACCTCCTTCCCCCACGGTACGCTAGTGACTGTGCCTTAACAACAAGTAAAATAAATTGTTTTGTTCTTGTATTACAATATGGTTTTAAGTCCCATGTAACTAAAAATCTGTTCTCTATTCGTATATCAAAGTAATGTTGGGAAAATACTATAAGACTTCTTTTTAACACGCTTTTATTAACTTGGGTTGTAACTATCCATCTATCTATCTATCTATGTAACGAAATCTTTGAGCCTAATTTTTACCAACTTCCAGCTATTCGATTTCTTTGAAACTTTGCACACGTATTAAGGACCCATGACAATGCAATAATCTGCAAACAGTATCCCGTTATCCTGGTTAGGATCGCCAGGAAAAAAATTCCTTTATATTATAAAAACAACACCTGTGTTGCCATCTTTTGGCAACATCCCAAATTTTTCTCAGGAACTTTAGCTACTCTTGACAAAATGGCGAAGGAATTTTTAGTGAATAAACTGGAGCATTTTTACATACATACATACATACATGCATATCGAACTAAAAATGAAAAATAAATAATAGTTTAAAAACTAAAAAACACGCTTTTATATGCAACCGAACTAAAAATTAGAAAATAATTTTTCATTAAAAAAATATTGTCACTTCAGAGTAAAAAGCGTAGGGTGCATTTTACTATTTTTATAACTTTTCCCTCATAGATATTGGCAAATATAATAATTATAACATTTAATATATTAAGCACCCCACGCTTTTTACTCTGAAGTGACAATATTTTTTTAATGAAAAATTATTTTCTAATTTTTAGTTCGGTTGCATATAAAAGCGTGTTTTTTAGTTTTTTAAACTATTATTTATTTAAATTAATTTTCAAAATTTAAATTAAATATGGCACAATGACGAAAATGACATAAACGGCATGTTTCCTGCTTTCCAACTTTTAAACCTGACTTTTAAAAAATATCAAAGGCCTTTATTTGACACAGAAATATTAAACTTCTAAGTATACAGCTGCAGACGTGCAAGATTTATTACTTTTCTTTCTAAAATCATTTTAAAATTAAATATAAAAAGTAAAACAAATTCCTACACGCTGCAATCAAACCTGGAAAGTTGTAGTTTCGAAACCAAATAAAAGAGGTGAACGATCCGCTGACAAATCTCTTTAGTTTGTGCTCAAATAAAGAAAGTTTTCCGAACTTCCTGAACGGGGAGGTCTGAGAGTTTTTGTCTTCATTTTTGATGTTTTATTTAAGTTTAACATAAAAAATATTTACCGTAATATTTTAGTATTTTATTACACAATATTTTTTACATTCATTATGTTTATTTTTTAAATATATTATTATAAACACGAAGGTGGTTTAAAGAGTCTGTAAGGCAAATCATTTTCCCGCTTTTTTCATTTAATAAAAGAAAAGTTGAGCTTTCCTTACTTGTTGCAAAATGTACTATTACCATATTTATTATACTAATAGGTACTGCGTGACTGCCCTTTATTCTTCAACAGTTTTTATTATATGAAACTTAGTAATAATACTTTTAAAAAATATATGCAAAATGCTATATAGTGTGGTCAAATTGATTTTTTTACTATTACAAAAATTTTTGGAATCTTTAAAAACAGTATTGGGGCAACTTTTTAAGAGCAATGCATTTATGTATTTAGATTTTAATTTCCACGTTTCGGTTTTGAGACACCATCATCAACTTTCGTTTTTCTTATGGCGGCCATATTAGAGCAATGCATTTCTGTATTTAGATTTTAATTTTGACGTTTCGGTTTTGAGACACCATCATCAACTTTCGTTTTTCCTATGGCGGCCATTTTTTTCCTTTAAAATTAGGTAACACTTTATGGGTATTTTTAAATTTTATTTAAAAATCGTCTAAATTAATTTTTTATCCGAGTTTGGTCATGACTGCGCAAGCCATTAGCTCTGGAAACATTTGCTAGTCAATTTCTAATAAGTATAAGTAATAATAAAAAGTTGCCCCAATAATATTTTTACAAATTCAAAGTCATAAAACTACAACACTTTTCTAAAATGCACATTTTTGGTATTTTCAAAATACCTTAAAAACCAAACAAGATACAGCCATCATCATTGGGGCGCCTATATTTTATATAAAAAAAGTTAGAAATAAAAATTTTGAAGAGCAAAAAAAGTTTCTTCTTCCCTGTCTGGCGCCTATTTATTCACGGCGCCCAAGTTAAATTTTGACCCATTACTAAGAGTCCACCCGGTATATACATACACATAACATACATACATTGCAAATTAAATAAAAGCTCGTTAAAAATAAAGATTCAGTGCGAAATCTACTATAAATGAAAATCTAGATGAATGCACATGTCTAAAAGCCTGTACTAAGTAAGTGGCTGATATAATTTGGCAGAGTAATCAGTTTTCTTAGCTTCTTTTTGAAGTCAAATTCGAAAATAAAGGAAACGTCTGAATGAAAAATAGTCTTTGGCAAGTTTGATTTCAGCGAATGACTTGATAATATTGACGTTAAATACTTCTTATTATTCAAATAACATATACCGGGTGTTTCTCACAGGTAGTTCCGCCTTATTACTTTTTTACCTTTTACGACAGGAAGACAAAATTTGCTATAGTGAATTCAAAACAATTTTCGATGCACGTCATCAATCAGCTGTACCTGACGCTCAATTGCATAAAATGAACAAAATAAAAATTTCGGCAAAAATTATTATAATTTTTCCTTCTAAGTAGTGTACTGAAGACATACTAACTTCCTTATTTAACGCATTCAATTACAAAAAAATCCTTCGATTAACACAGAAAAAAACCATTTAATTCAAAAATTTTTATCGTCAGGTTGGTCAAATTGCGTTTTATCTTGCGACGTTGCCAGACTTTGTTCGACTTTCTACTCAAATGTTCTGTCGCTTTGTTGTTGTTTTTCGTGTATTAATATTGTTACGGACTTGTAAAATAAGTGTTCAGTTTAAAGAATTTTATAAAATTAGCGCTAGTTAGTGATAGTTTATTTAAATAATTTACCTTAGTTTCTTAAAGTTTTTCGTCACTTTCGAAAGTTTCCAGAACACTCAAGTTATCGACTTAATACTTTTTTTCATCCTGTACTAAGAAAAATTCTCTAGATTTCACTTTACCATGAAACGGCGATGGAAGACCTGGGAGTAGTATTATAGTTTTGACTTTTGTAGTGTTCACTTCGAGACATTGACAACTAAACATTTTTTCGTAGTTGTAACCATAGTTACGTTACATTGTTAATAAAAGGGATAAAAACGAAGACACGACATATAAGGTGTTTTGGAACAATTTTACCATTTATTGCATTTTTTATCACTAAATATTAATAATAATAAAAAAAACAAGTACTGACTTGTTTTATTCAAGTTTATTTGCAAATTGTTAGCAAAATGCTATTTTGATTACTTGCATTAATTTAAAAAAAACATTCCAACCTAATATTTTTATATTATTATCACAAGCTGGCAACCGTGTCGCCATTTTACGTCACTCAAGGGGTATGACGTGCATCGAAAATTGTTTTGAATTCACTATATATCGTTATGTGACATAATTGTGGATTGGTTGATGTATTCATATGTTTTCATTATTTTCGATTTAACCGTAAATTTGTTGGAAGGAAAGGTAATACAATTGTAAAATTGGAGAAAGTTATTTTGCATATATTTAAGTAAAAAAATAGAAAACTATTATAAAAAATGTTCAAAAAGACGGCACCACAGCCATCTTTGCGAGACACGCAAAATTTAAGGTGCTCTTATTCTACATGCTTATACCTAGAGAAATACTAAAAATAATGATTAAGTTAACTTCCCCTCTGTATTTCTCTTCAGAATCTTATTTAAAAGATATTTTAACAAATTAAAATGAAAGGATAAAAAATGTTGGAGTTATGCTCCGTGCCGTTTTGAAAAATCGTGTTTCGAGAAAAACGTATTTAAAGTTTTGAAATGAATTATAGACATGAAAAAATGAAACATTCGAGAGTTTAATTTTTTACCAATAATCTGCTATCCCAAGACCATACAACAGCCCTTCTATATTAAAATTTTCTTGAGATAGAAATCAAAAGGTCAGACATTAGGCTGTTCTTTCCCAGCAGGTATTCATCTGACGCAGGTATCGTTTCGGAGCAGTCAAACGCGCTTGGGGAAGAGCTCGAAATTACAAGAAAAAAATACTTTAAGGTGTAAAATATTTTTTCCATATTCTACAAGGTTTAAAGTATTTTTAAGCCAAATAAAAAAAATGATAAATTTTTGTAAAATTTACAGTGGTGTAACTAAGTAAAATATTCTATTAAATATTATTAACTTAAAGACAGTTTAAAATTATTTTATTTCACGTTTCTTTTCTCACTGTTTTACGACAAAATTATTAAAAGGCGTAATAATACCTTTATATGAAATTACCTAAAAACTAATAACCGAACAGATGTAAAAACAGTAAATCAAAGGTTATTTTAGCCAGAATATGATTGATTGATTGTGGAATTAATAATACGATATCAACTATTTATCTTGTTTGGGAAAGTGTGGTAAAATACATATATTAATTGGCATGTATTTCGTGTTATCCAGGCTTCCATTAATTTCTAGCTTAAAAGAATTGGAACTGAGTCTCCTAACGGTAAATTATTAATTTATAATAGTCAAAGAGCTGGCAGCCATCACTGGTTATTGTTAAAGATAGAGACTTGCGGTTTTCGCGAAGTTCGCTACTTTTGTGATGAAACTAAAGATGACACTAAAAGTTTTTTCAGAACCCTCTCGGTTTTAAACATACAGGGCATTTTTTTATTATTTCTTGGACCTTTCCCGTATTTCAGTTGGCTTGTAACCTAAAACAAAAGTAAAAACTTATATTTGTAAATGTATTTACGCACAATCCAGTGATGTAGTTGCATATTATTAAAAAAATATATTTTTCGAGATATGAACCAAACATAATTTTTCTAATGGAACATTCTGCATATATTTTATTTATTAAATTATAAAGAATAAGAGTTTTTAAAAAATATATAACACTTTATAGTTGTTTTATATTTTAGAACCCTATATTGATGTTTTTAATTTAAAAATTGAATTTCACAAAATTGGCCATGATATACCGGGTGTTGCTCCGTCGAGCGGGACATAGGGAATCTCATGTAAATTTTGAAGTGGTCCAATATTGGCTCTCCTAATTATTTTAGAAGAAAATATAATTAGAATTTTTTAAAGAGCACGAAAAGTTGTACCCAGTGTCCATATTTTAGCTCTTCTTGGTCCGCCAGCTAATAGATAAATGCTAAAATAATTTACGACTCTCCTATCTTCTTACCCGCCTTGTATTATTAGAAGTTTATAATGAAATACCAGAAAATTATTTAACCTCTTAGTCTCAAGTTGTCAGATTAATGTCACATCATTCTTAAATAATGAACTACTTAAATCAAGAAAAAATCACTATTATAAAATGGTTTTACCAGAGAAATAGTTATCTAAGAGTAGCGGACATGTTTGCAGCCTATTTTCCCAATAGGCCAATACCAAGTAAATCGACAATAGAACGGACGATAAAAAATTTGAAACTACAGGCACCGTAATCAATAATTGCAAATGTGAAGAAAATCGACGTGATCTTTCTATGGGGATATTTAAAAACTAAGCTACCAATAAAAAATATGAAAATTTAGTCCAGCTAAGGAATGCTATTTCCGCTGAATGTGCCAGTATATGGATGTACCAACTAGTCAACGTAAGAAATAAGCTTTATAATAGTTTGGGTTATTGTCTGGCAGTTAATGGAGGAATAATAATAATAATAATAATAATAAACAATCTTTATTTCAAAAGTATGTTCCACCGTAAGGTTAGAACATAAAAGGAAATAACGTCAACAAAAAATTACAATGTTCTTATATCTACAAATTTCTGACATATTCAAAATATTCAGCAACAGTATAGGGTTCAATAGTTACTAACAAATTAAACAGTTTTTTTTAACATATTAATATTGTCAATTGTCTTTATGTTCATAGGCAAATGATTAAACAATTTTATACAATTATAATATGCCGCATTTTCAGTCATTGTCAATCTATGTCTAGGATAGATATAGTTAATACTTCTGGACGAATATACATTTGGTGGGGAGCTGCTCTGGAATAAGTTTCGGTTCTTATACAAAAATAATATACATTCCTGTATGAAAATTGCAGTCACAGTCAAAAGTCCATTTTCCCTGAATTTACCTCTGCACGACTCTCTAAAATGCATCCCAAACATAAGCCTTATTACTCTTTTTTGGCAGATAAACAATCTGTCTATGTCTCTGCAATTTCCATACAAGATTATGCAATATCGAATGTGACTTTCAAAATTTGCATGATAAATCATTCTTTTCGTTCGAACGTCTGTGTATTTGGCTAAGACTCGAAGGCTGTAGCAAACTGAGTTTAATTTCTCTTTGACGTGCTCAACGTGATGCTCCCATGAAAGAATATCATCTATTACCACACCCAAAAATTTTGTCTTTCCCATCAAAGCCAGAGAATCATCTTTTAGTTCTATTTTAGTTGGTTCATGTATTCTTGACCTATTTGTTTTAAAAACAATGGCATTTGTTTTGCTACTATTCATAATAAGTTTGTTTTTTGTAAACCAGTTGCCTGCCTGCAGCATTATACCTTTTGTTTTCATTTCAACATCCAGCATACTGCCATCGTGCACCAAAATACTTGTATCATCTGCATAGTTTGTTAATTGACAGAAATTTTCATAACCTTTAGATATTTCTTTAATATTATTTAAATATATTATAAAAAGAATAGGTCCCAAGACACTGCCCTGCGGTACTCCAACCTGAATTGCGATTTTATCGGATAAATATTTGTGGTTTTCATTTCGTATTAATACCTGTTGTTTTCTTCCAGACAGGTAAGATCTAATTAATTCCAAGGGTGTTCCTCTTACTCCATAACAATTTAATTTTTCTAACAATATTTTAAAATTCAAAGTATCATAAGCCTTAGATAAATCTAGAAACAGCCCTAGAGGAACCTTTCCCTCTTCTAAAGAATTGACAATGTACTGTACAAATTGAAATACAATATGAATATTTGAGCATTTGATTAAATCCTGATATTTGTTTTATTGTCTTGCGTAACCGTGAGTGCATGTGCTGGAATTAGCTGTAAACTAAAACTAAATGCGAGGTTTCTTTTTCAAATTCCCGTATAAAATTGTTCAGTTTTGGCAATGACATTATAAATTAATGATCTAAATTGTCACTGATAAATCGATATGGTGTTTTTATTGTTGATTTCTAGAGTACAGGGTGCATAATGAGATACTACGTTGCAGAAGTATTAAGCAGTTTACTCTTTACTAGTTGGTTGAAAAATGCTCAAATTTTTATTTTGGGTGGAACTTACTGTGCTCTTCAATAAATCCTAATAGCAGTTTTTTCTTAAATAATTAGGGAGCCAATATTTGACTACTTCAAAATTTACATGGGATTCCCTATGTCCCGCTCGACGGAGCAACACCCGGTAGACTTTATAACACTTAAGAATAAAGTTAGTCCTTAGTTCATAATTTGTTTATATTTTACAGCAAAATCTAATTTTAAATTTAATTTTTTTTATTTTACCCCTCCCAGCACCCCTACTCACCCCTAGGTTCGTCAAGTTTGTTCACTTATTACATAAAAATTACTTATTTCTGGCAGGTCCCAGGTACCAAAGGTTAATGAATTTAAATTTAACTCTCGTCATTTTGTAAAGGCTAAATTTTAGATATACAGGGTGTTATGGAAATACTTTAATATATTGAAATGGGTGACTCCTGGGACAGTGTAGAGACACACTGAGTACTTTTTTGTTTAATTCAAACTTTTTTACAATTTGTAAAAATACCTTCTTTTCACCTATCTGCTACGTCCCTGGTTACGTAAATACTATAAACACCAAGCCCGTTCGTTAGTCACAGACAGTAGGCGACTTTGTTTGCGATGTTGCCAAACGTCCTATTTTATACCCAATAAACGATATAAATACATAATAGAATAAAAAGGTAAAATGTTATTATATTCTATTTTTTTTATAAATTTACTTTAAAAAGTTATTAAAAACCTTATATCAAAATAAATTGTAACAAAAAAATATTTAAATAAAGGTGGATTTACCTTCAATACGGTATATGTTCAAAATGCCCTCCATTTGATTCCAAACATGCATTTATTTTCCGCTGCATACTGTTTCTCACACGCGCAAAAATGTTTTCATTGTTTCTTATTTGCTGAGCCGCTAGTTCCACACGATTTCGCAACTGTTCTAAACTGTTAATGGGTTCACTATAAACAAACTCTTTCATAGTTCCCCACAAAAAAAATCGCATGGATTAAGGTCGGGAGACCGAGGAGGCCATCGAATAGGTCCACTGCGTCCAATCCACCTATCTCTAAAATTTTCATTTAAATAGTCCGTGACTATTCTCGCGTTATGACAAGGTGCTCCATCTTGAAGTAGCCACATTTGTCGTATAACGGCTAAAGGGACATCATCTAATAAATTGGGAAGGTCGTTCTGCAAAAAAGCCAAATAACCTTCCCCATTTAGCCTTGCTGGCAAAATATGGGGACCTATTAGTTGATTGTCTATAATACCAGCCCAAACGTTAATAGAAAATTTTTCTTGATGGTGCGTTTCGCGGAATGCGTGTGGATTTTCTACGCTCCAAATATGCGTATTGTGTTGATTAAACACACCATCGCGAGTAAAACCGGCCTCATCGGTAAACAACACATTGCGAATCCAATTTGGTTCATTAGCAGTTTTTGCAAAAACCACCGACAGTAATTTCTACGCAAGGCGTAGTCTTCTGGTTTTAACGCTTGCACTTTTTGCACATGATAAGGATGTTGACGATCTTCATGTAATGTTCGCCACGTTATAAAGTTTGAAGCCCGACCGATTTGTGACGTTAATCGTCTAGTACTTATACTAGGATTATCACGAACAGAATTTAAAATTTCCTGCTCTGCGGCCAGTGTGTTTTCGGTACGTCCTCGGCCTCTATCTGCATTTACACCTCGAAAGCTTCCCCGGTCTCGAAGTTGTTGAACTACAGACACGAAAGTTCTTTCACTAGGGGTGTTCCGATCTGGATATCGCTCTTGATATAGCAGCCTGGCTTGCCGAGCATTTTGCCTAGCTTCCCCATAACACAAAACCATGTCAGTCAACTCGATTGAATTTCGTTGCATTTTACGTAAATTAAAACAAGATGCAAAACTTAATAAACGCACAATTTGGTAAATTCTTCGCAATATTATTTAAAACGCAAACCAGGGCAAGCGAATTTCGTCTTTATGTAACCTTGCACAAGGAAGCCTTCTTATTGGTCAGTTAAATCATGCCATTCATCATGGCTTCCTTGGCAACAACAACGCGAATTTGCAATGTTCAGCTGTACAATTGTACTACATCTAGTACATTTAGTATATTTAGTTTTTATATGTTTATGGCAGTCCATGTTAGTAGCACAAAAGCTAAGTACTAAGTACCGTGGGTGCCAGGTTTTTAGATGTTAAACCCATTTAACGACTGAATAATGTTATCCAGAGGGCACCACCATTTTATCGTAGATTTCAAAGCACACAATAGAGGACAATAATATACCGGCATAAAAAAGTTAACCAATTTTTATTATCTACTTATGAGCGGCGTAGGCGTTACATTAAATAATAACCTTAAATAACATTTAGAGCTACAACAGCTTTTAGAAGACTAGGATTTTTTCTTGGCTGGAAAGTACCTTTATTTTCACGAGTACATTCTTTACACTTTCACCATAAACTTCCCTTCTCTTCTGTACCAATGAGATGTACAGTAATATAGCAACACAAACTAATTGTTTCATGCATTTTGTAACCGTACATCTGAAGAAGCCCCAAAATGTTCACTTCGGCTCCTTTATCCCTAAGGTATGTTAAATATGCCGTCTACTTTTTATACCCACGGTAATAAGTTCCTAGACATCAAGCTTTTATGAATTATCACAAGAAAAAACAAACTCTGCATTTTGTAGTAAAAAATTTTGATTAAAAAACCTAATTAAATTGAAAGCACCTAGTTTAACCAAAAGAATTCGCTGTAAGTATCATTTTATCGCCCATAACCAGAACAACATGAGACAAAGAAAAAGGTTTAAAAAGAATTGAACTTACAAGTTTCAGTAAATTGATAAACCCAGTTACGTGCAAACTGCAAAAATGTTAGAATAAATTGCAATAAATTTCTTGCAAAAAACATCTAAACTGTAAAAACACCTGTGTTTGTGGCGCTGGTCACGGATCTGAAAAAATTTTTAGTCGGAAACATTTGTTTCCGAGATATCCATCATTAAAGTTGGCATTTGAACTAACCTCATTTTTACTTTATTCCCCCTTCTTTTGGCATACAATTCTTGATTTTAAGTTAAAGTGGTACACCATATTTGATTTTCACCTTTTAAAACCTCATTCTTCTACGTATTTTACACTTTTTTTGAATTAAATTGCATAGCTTCGCTTTCGATCGTTTTTAATCGTAGCAGAATATGGTGGAGGCGGTGGAGCAGTGAATGCACGGTTGCAACGTTTTTAAAGGGACCCTTCTCAATTTATTTGATAAAAGGTGTAAAAAACATAGAAAAACGGGGTTTTAAAGGTGAAAACCAAATATTGTGGGCCACTTTAGCTTTAAATCAAGAATTGTGTGCAAAAGAAGGGGGAATAATAGTAAAAATAAGGTAAGTTTAAATGCCAACTTTGATGATGATAATCTCGGAAACCAAACATTTCCGACTAAAATTTCTTTCAGATTCGTGATCAGCACCCTAAAACCCAACATACCAAATTTGGTTAAAATCGGAGTTTCGGACACTTTCTGTACAATTACCGTAGTTTTTTGTACATTTGTCTCATAGGGAATAATCTTTTGTACTCTTTTCTCGTGTGAACCAAGATCGTTTGACTAGGTAAGGTTGCCTCGTAAGCCTTGCAACATGGCGGACCATACGTCACATATGTATTTTGCTCATTATTTAATGAAGTTTTAAACAGTGTAGTTTGTGTTTTTGTCAATATTAAAGAAATACTTTTAAATACTGTTAATTCCAGTTGTTACCGTAACTTCTTTATTTCCTATTAATAAATTATTTAACAATGATTATTCCTTGTTTGCTATGTTGGCGCCAAGGAACCAGCAGTGCGGTACATATGTGACGTAATGAGGCAACCTTACCTAGTCAAACGATCTTGCGTGTAAACCACCTGTCGTCTGTCAGCTGTTAATTTTGATGAAAGAAAAGCGAAAAGTAACAAAAACTTTATTTAAAAACGCAGTAAAATTTGTTTTAACAGTGTTTTGCAATAAAAATACCGTTTTGTGTATTTTAATTCAATTCTTTGTGCGCATACGTGTCGCGTCGCAGTGTTTTAAAAGTTTGTAAAGTAACTAACCACCTAAAAGTGTACTTGACTTGTGGAAAAAGTAATATTTACTTTCATTATACGCTGGAACAACCTAGTAGCGTAATAAAGGATAATTTGTGTAATCATGTAAGTTTTTCGTTTGATCGAATTGAAACAGCAAAACCCATAGATAAACTGGTAAAGAACAAAATAAATTTGGCAACTTTTTTCAAGCTCGTTGACGTAACCACGTGTTATAACTGCTTTCAGCTGTTTTTGACAGCGACAGAAGGTAAACATATGTATTTAAAGGGATTTAAAGAGCTGGTCAGTAGCGGGTTTGCTTTTTAATCGTAAAATTTTGGGGTTCATTATCACTGTTATTTATGGTGGTCCGCCATTTTTAATAATTTTTATTCAATTTATTTTTACACAAGGATTTTCGGGTTTAAATATATTAAAGTATTTCCATAACACCCTGTATATTACTTGGGTACCTATAAGAAGATATCTCCTCAGTTGCCAGACAATTTTGAGAGTTTGAATCCCTTGGAAGACAAATATTTGGGGTGGCCTTATGGTCCCAGGAAGTCCAATATTTCGGTTATTGAACAAGATATATTTTTTTATCTTTGGACAAGCCACGAAGGCTAAAAGGCTAAATACTAACGTATCGTGGGTGTCTTAAGCGAGGTAAGAGGGAGTTTATTGATACGGGACTTAAATACTAGAAGATTTGGGTGGGAAGGAAAGACCTCCACGGGCAGCAGGTTTCACATTCTAGAAACTCTAGGGATAAAAGAACGAACAAAGTGGGAAGTTTGGGGCTGTCCAGTTGGACCGTATAGGGATGCATACGCGCGGCACCACGAGTTTCTCTGTTGGGAACCGTGAGTGGAGGAACTATACTGGACAATTCTTTAGAGCAGAAGCCATGGAAGTACCTATAAAAAAGCAATAAATCCCCCACAGCCCGACGATGGGCAAGAGAGGAAGCCTTTCCGTAAGTGCGAATGATCATTAAGAAGACAAATAGCTCTTTGAATGGAATCAAGAATCAGATATGACAAAAAGTCTTAATAAAGAGTTGTAGAGTTTCCAAATAGGCAAAAATATTTCGATATATACAGAGTGTCCCAAAAAAAGTTAATGCTGTGACGTAAGTATTTTTTTTAAAAACTCGCTTTTTTTTAAATACGGGGAAAGTCGAAAAATATGCCGTTTTTCTTTGTAAATAAAAAATACTGTATGTTTAGGTTGCAAAATTTTATTGATGTCGAATGCGACATAGGGAATTCGAGATTGTAGAATCGCCGGCCTCTGGAACTTTTAGATTCACACTTTTATTGTTTTCACTGTTTGAAAGACAGCCTAGATTTCACTATTAATATTTTAAGTACTATAAGGTTTAGAGAATATGATTAAGAAATAAGTGTTAAATAATTAAATCTGTAGCACTTCTGGTAAAACCGAAAATTGTAATATTACGATAGAGAGTAAGGTTTAATAAACAAGTTTAAAAACCGTACTAGTCTTTTCCACCTTTATTCGTTTTTTAATAAAACAATAAAAAAATAGAACTATTAACATGACATTTTCGGAAACTACCGAAGATAGGTAAAGCATGTGACACATATATTTGCTGAGAATTTGTTGTGAATTTTTTTGTTAATATACAGGGTGACGTCGATGGACGTTCGCTTGAGAAATCCCAGCATGCGAGCGTCCAAGCCTATTACCAAAAATCTCTCTATAGTAAAAACTATGTCTTTTTTCTTTCTGAATGTTTCAGTTTACACTTGAAAACGGATGGGGATGGTATTGCCCGAAACGTTGTGTGAATGAATTAAATAAGGAGAATGGAAGTCCGAAATTTTTCTTTTACTTCTTTAACTATCATTGTCTTTGTACCATACATATATACAATATCTATATTTAAAGTTCTTTGTTTTCGGTTTTTATATTCTACTAAAAAGGTATATTTCATAAAAATAGGCTAATATCATAAAGTAACATACCTACGGACCATGGCATGCTAAAATTTTCGTACCGCTTTTGCGGCAGGTTCAGCGCTGCCTGGCGGCAGGCTTGTCATTTTTCCAGTTTACACTTTAAATGCGTCGGTCGAAGCCTCGCCTCATGTAACATTAGCGCTGGGGAGACACGTAAGCTTACTGAAATGACTAACTGGCGGTATTTCAACGAGAAACGAATAAAATTATATTGGGAGTTCTCGCATGACCTGTCCTTAAATCGGCTATTCCATGATAACTCTTATAATTTCCTTACTCTATGCTAATATCAACGATTTATTTTAAAATAAATCGTTGCTAATATGCTCATTTTTAAGACATTTGTCTTTGTTGCCCTTTTCAGATCACTGAACTTTACCTCACGTTTTAGCTTCTTCAGATTTATATTCTGTGCAAGAGAAAAATAAATGGAAAAAAACATTTCTTTTCCTGTCTTTCCATGAATTGAAAAGTAATTGGATAAAACAGAGTTTGAAACGCATTTATCACTATTTGCCTCGAAGTTTACATCGGTTTATTATGTATATTCTGTGTTTTTTCCTACTTTTTGGCAGTACGTAAGATTTATAAGAAGTTATAAAACATTTTCTTTTGACTTAAAAATAACTTTTTTTACTTACTAAGGGTTTTTAGGATTTATTTATTTAAGGTTTTCTAGTTTTTTTATCTTTGAACAAACCACAAAGGCTAAAAGCCTAAAAACTAACATACCGTGGGTGTCTTAAGCGAGATAAGAGGGAGTTGACACGGTACTTAAATACTTGAAGAGTTGGGGGAAAACGAAAGCCCAGCAAGTTCCACATTCTAGAAACTCTAGGGATAAAAGGACGAACAAAGTGAGAAGTTCGGGGCCTGTTCAGTGGAACCGTATAGGGATGCATACGCGCGGCACGATGAGTTTCTCTGGTGGGAACCGTGAGTGGAGGAACTATTCTGGACAATTCTTCAGAACAGAAGTCATCATCATCCCCCACAGCCCGACGATGGGCAAGAGAGGGAAGCCTTTCCGTAAGTGAGGTATCTATAATGAGACGAATAGCTTTTCTTTGGATGGAATCAAGAATGCTTAGGGTTGTGGGGGACGCCATGCCCCAGATATGAGAACAATATTTCAAGGGAGGTCGGATTTGGGACACATATGAAGTGTGTAAATTAGAAGGAGAAATTTCTTTTTGGCTCGAAAGAGAAATCCAAGCTTTTTGAAGCTGACCTGGCTATAGATACAATGTGTTTATGCCAGTTAAGGTTACTTTCAAATGTGACGCCCACAAGATTGAAGGTGTCTTTGCTCTGTAAAACTTGGCCGCTCATAAGTAGAGGATGAGTGTTTGATGACTCTTTTCGTGACAAGGAACATGATTGTGTTTTGGATGCAATAAAATGGGCAAGATTTTTGATGCCCCAATCCAATATTAAATTAAGATCCTGCGAAAGAGATGTCTGCATCGCTCTGCGTTTGACGCAAAATATAATATTTTCATATATAATATTTTCATTTTGTTGGGCGGTCTACCTGTCTAAAAGTACATCTGTTGATCTCAAAAGTCTTTTAAAAACTTCTTTCTTTCTTTGTACAGTTTCCAAAGGGTTAAAGCCTAAATACTAACGTACAGTCGAGGACAAAAAAAACCGTCCACCCACTTTATTTCTTTAATGGGTTTTTTGTTTGAAATTTACTTAAAATATTAATTTTTAAAAAAACAAACCGTTTAAAAAGTTAACTGAGTAGACGGTTTTTTTTTTGTCCTCGACTGGACCATGGGTGTCTTAAGCGAGGTAAGAGGATGTTTGTAAAGCACTCCAGCATTTACTTGGTGAAAGCTTAAAGAGTGGTCATCCACAATAATTGATATACGTCTATCAGAAAGATAACTACAGAGCCAAGGACAGAGTAAAGTGTTTTTTTTTCTCGAAAATATAAAAAGCTTTTAGGGTACATGCATGCCAAATCAAAAGGTTCATAGGCAAGTAAAACAACAAAGCGGAACCGTTGCGTCTCTATGTATACATACCGGCATTCTATGACTGTATATAACGTATATATATATATATATATATATATATATATATATATATATATATATATATATATATATATATATATATATAATAATATTTGGAAATGTTATTTTTAAATTTTTTATAAATTAAATACCAGCTAAAAAGCTTGGGATATTTCCAATAAATAATTCATACATTTATACAGGGTGTTACTAAACAAATGCAAATTATTTTAGGAGGGGATTTCTTGTTTAAAATAAAGGGTAGTTGCTTTATAAACATGGGATCAAAAGTCGACTATTAGGAAGATATGACGTTACAAAAATAGCGAAAAATAACGTTTTTATTTTTTATCTGAAAAACGAAATGTGGTAGAATAATGAAATTGTACGAAAATATTGATATAATTAAATTCCCCTCTCTAAATATTTTTGCTCTTTTTAGAATTAATGGAAATGGCGGAAATAGACTACTTCTATCTTTCTTCCTAAACAAATTTAAACAGAGACCTACGCAATCACCAGAAAAATATAAATTTGAATAGCCTTATGTATTTAGAAACTTTTTCAACCCTTGAATTTCTTTTGTTTAACTTATCGATTTAAAATTTAAAATAAAAATATAAATCATAACGTGTCAGGACGGAGAAATTAATTTTATAATAAAAAAATGTTTGTTGTTACCTATTAAGGCATTTGTTATATTTTTCAATTGACGTTACTCAGTAGTTTAAATAGACATATTGTTTATTTCTTATTTTTGAGATTTTATTTTTCAATTTTTTGTAATTTCTGTCCAATACTTTGACTTTTGACCCAACGTTTATAAGGCAAACTACACTTTAATTTTAACAAGTAATCACCTTTTAAAATTTTTCGCATTTGTTTAAAACCACCCTTTATAAGGAATATATAGTTTTTCTGATTTCACAATTTAAGTCAAAAATTTAGTTGCGCATAGTCCATAGAAGCTAGGGAAGCGGTGCGTCCCCTAAAACCAAAATATCAAACATTATCCTTTAAAATTAAATTTTTAAAATTAAAAAAAATATTAACATTGACGAATTTTCAAAAAGTAATCAAAGATTCGAATTACATTACAAATAGGTAATTTTTTTAAAATTGCTTTCCTTGCTTAAACTTCTACGCACGCCCCTGGTAATATGCAGAGTTGGGTCGAATACTAAAAATCGGTACTCGAATACAAATACAAATATCGGGAATAGAAAGTATTAGAATACCGAATATTTAAATACTTGGAAGGAAAAAGTATTTACATTCTCGGTATTCACAAACACCCGGAATCGGTATTCGAATACTGGAAACGAAAAAAAACATGAATTAAAATTTGAAGACCCAAATAAAAAAAAAGGTCCTTACCTCATTTTTTCCTACTTTTCGTTCCCTTTTCGTATTCTACTCATGATAAATTTGGTAATCGAATACTGCTTACATATTCCGGTATTCAAATACTCGGAACGCCGGTTTCGAATACTCAAAAAATTTTTGTCGAATACTTCAAAAGTATTCGAATTCAGAATCCCAAATACTAACCAAAAAGTATTCGGCCGAATACCAAACACACAAATCTATTTAAATACTATTCGAATACCAGCAATATGTATTCTAAATAGTATTCAGAATACTGAGTATTCGAATACGACCCAACTCTGGTAATAGGTTTGTTCCAAAGAATGTTGGAAACACGTTAGCAACAATCGTAAACGCAGAAATTGTTACAAACATTAGTCAGAAATGTTGGCAACAGTTTTCTGCTGGAACGAAAAATAAACAAGGCGTGCATACTGCTTATACGTCAATACAAGAAAGGTTATGTTAACAATTTGTCAGTAATGTTTGAAGAAAGTCTGCACACTATTCAAACATCTTAAAACTACTTGTGGAACAACAACCAATTGTATAATGTTACAAAATGGCACTGCTGGAACGAAAAATTTGACGTGCGCAGAATCGGAACGGTTGCAAACATTTCTGACACCTGCTGGAACAAACCTAATATGACAATTTTGTTTGCTGTCAGTTTTTAATTCTCCTATTGAAAGATAATTTTCTAAGAATTAGAAATTAAATTATGATTACAAAAGCTGAATAAACTAGGCCTTATTGCTGAAAATCAATTTATTGTGTACATACCATTTTTTCTCAACAATTTTGTCATCTTTTCAAAACAAGACATTCTTTTAAATTTCGGAAATCGCCTACCTGTTTATTTTTAAACACATTTTTCTTTCTATAAAGCAAAAGGGTTTAAGAGATCACGCTCCGATGCGATATTTCTAAATTTTCTGAAAGGCTTACGAAAATTTATTTGGCAGTAAATATAAGCGGATAACTTTTCTAAAAGGTATAGATAGAATTTATCACATTTACTTTGTTTTATATAAAAGACTTGGTTAATGCTGCCACCTACCTACTTAGTCTTTTTATTGTTTGTCAAGTTTCTATACATTCTAAATCTAGTCAGTGGATTATACAGGGTGTTTCCTACCTAGTATAGGTGATATTTAGTAAACAAATTTAATATTTACATGTTTTTATAAACACAATGGCTAAAAGTGGTAAAATAATATATATATATATATATATATATATATAGTTCGTACAGTTTCACGGATAGATGAATATGTAGAGTCATTCCGGGAGTATATCCGTTGGTCGTTGTATTCCTGTGGAATTTTGCAGACGTTTCGCCAAAATCACACTTGGCATTTTCAATGCTATCTAACTGGTGTCAGATGATTGACGAAACCTCTGCAAAATTCCGCAAGGAATACAAACGACCAACGGATATACTCCCGGAATGATCACTCTACATATATATATATATATATATATATATATATATATATATATATATATATATATATATATATATATATGTATATATATTTCAATATCTAACTGCTTTATTTGACAACTTTAACGCATATCAATTTTTTGAAAATTGAATTCTATCCATAAATTCTACAAGCTGTTCAAACTAACAACTTAACTTTGAGATCCACCTGTATATTATACAGGGTGTTTTCAAAAGTAATATTAATTATTAAAAAGGACGCTTTCTTCAGTGTTTTTATATATTTAAAAAATATTTGAATACATTTCGAAAAATGTCTCCTAATGGTAGGTTTACATCTGACATTTATTGATTGATAATTTATGTCAGACAGAAATTCTGGCTAATGTAAACGGTCAAAAATTTATTATATTCTATTCTATTCTTGGTTTTTGGCTTTCACACGTAATGTATTCAGCCATCGTCAAGTGGTTGTGGTCAAAAGTTTATGTCCGATAATTTTTTTATAGCTTTCATTAGCCAGAATTTCTGTCTGACATAAATATCGTGCAATAAATGTCAGATGTAACCCTACCATAAAAGCAGATTATTTAGTACCAGCGCGAAGTTTTATACAGAGAGGTCCACGCTACTAGAAACATATAATGGGAACTGATGAATTACTACTGTCCCCTTCGATTGATAAACGTATCCGCGTAACTAACCGAACGAGATCTCAATTTGTAATAATATACATTTCACAATTTTATTACAGTAGTAAATTCATCAGTTCCCAGTGTATGTTTCTTAGTAGCGTGGACCTGTCTGTATTTTCTAGTAAAGTGTTGATATACGTTTAGGTCTGAGTTACCTTGTCGAAATAGCAGACAAAAGAAAATAAAAAACACTTTTTTGGTAGGTATGTTAAACTTTAAATTACTTTTAAGCCTACATTAGCATGGGATTAAAAGGTTTTATTTTATTATTTACCTAATTCTTTAAAAAACCATAATTAAAATCCAGGTATTTTGTAAAACTGAGCGATGTTTTGCATTTTATCAGCTCGCAAAAAAGTATTGGTTTACAGACAATGAAAAAGTAAAAAATAAACCCTAAACTGTTTTAAAACACCCTTTTTTATTAATTCCACCTAGGGCGATACTTTATTTATTTAGATACGTATAGAATAAAAGACCGAAGTCTAATTTTCATCAATAAGTAATTAATTTATGTAAATTTTAAAAATATATTAAAAGTGAGTTAATATTATTTTTTTAAGGTTTAATTATTTATTAGATTTTACAGCGCTATTTTTAACCTATACGCATAAATTCGATAGTCTTTTTGTTGGGTACACGCTAAGAGTCTATCTAGAAAGAATGGGACCGCTTCGGGGTACAGCGAGCTGACCCTGTTTAGCCCTATTAAAACCCCTATAAACGGGCCGCTCGCCTGACACAAAATCAAGAAAAACCCCTCAAAAATTCTAAATCTGCCACCGTTGTCCAGATAAAGTTAAGTTAAAAATAAAAATAATAAATTAACCAATATTTAAGTTAAACTTGTTTAAAATTTTAAGCTATTAGCTCGAAATTTTGTAAAATATTAGTACCTACTGATATTTAGCGTAAAAAATACCATTATACAGGGTGGGTTAAAAATTTTAAGGTTACTTTTTAATTTAAATATATAAATAATAAAATGTAATATATATAATAAAATGTAATAATAACTAAAAACCTAATTTTATGCATTTGCATATTTTAGACATTTTCATGGATATAGCATATTGTTAGTAAAATATGGTTATAATGCATATTATCGGCACATTTTCAATTTTTTGGAGCGTAGAGGGAACTATCCCTCGGAACAAAAAAACATTACCGCCAAGAAAAGTACACCTAAAGGCTTTTTTTTCTCTTTTTTTGGGTAACATTTATATTTTTGGTCAGTGGAAGAACTTCTCCTTGGTAAAAAATGTGTATATTCAACTGAAATTATTCAAAGTGTAAAGAATGTTCCTGAAACCTATTATTTAATTTTGCATATTCTGCCACTTTTTGTGCATATTTTATGCATTTTTCATGCATCTCCAGAGGAGGTCATAGGGGGGCATGGGGGCAATGGCTTCCCCCTTGCATGCGACATCCTTTCTATTGTATTGTGTTTCATACATGTCTAATGGCAAATATGGGCATTTATTGAGGGTTCCCCCCAAGGTTGGTTAGAGGGGTGAGGCTGATGATGGAATTGAAGAGTAAGAAGAGTGAGGACCTTTTCAAATACGTGGGAAGGAGGTTTTGTGTAATTGTACGCGAAGGAGTTACAATCTCAACGGTACAAGATAATTAGCAGAATAAGTATTTACATAGGACGCTAGCTTGAGCCTTCTTTATGAAAAAACAAACACTCCAAGTATTAAAAAATGTGTTTTATTTTAAAGAAAATCAAATCAAATATTTTTACAAATATTTACAAGAAAAAATTTAAAGGTAAACTAAAACTAAGTACTTACTGCTAATCTTAGGTAACTAACAAGTTTTTTAAAAATACCATAAATCCTTGTTTAGGTCTGTGCTAAATATCAACACAGTAAATTTCATAAATTCACTCAAGTCGTTAGATCTCCGGCCTGTACACACTGAAAACCACACTGTTATTTAAATTATCACTATTTAGTTAAAAAGTTTATAATGTCCGATAAAAACTGCTCTTTAAAACTATTTTAAAATACCTTTTAAAGAATCTTTAATTTTTAGTTATATTTCAAAAACATAAACGTTAATTGTTCAAATTTCGTTGAATAATATTTATTTTAGTTCAATAAAGACAGAGATAAAAACAGACAAAATCTTGATTTGTTATTGCTTAATAAATTAAGCCAGCACCTCGTTAACTTGACTATTAAAGTTGAAGACAACGTCGTCGTGTCTTTTAATTTTATAAATGTTGACAAAATCTTGAAATTTAGTTTTTAAACTAGACAATCGTCGTGCCTTATTTTTACTTTTGCACTGTTAAAACAAGCGTCGTGTTTTCAACAGGTAAATACGAACAAATATAATTAAAACAAGCGTCGTGTTTTAATTTCACTTTTAAACTGTTAAAACAAGCGTCGTGTTTTCAACAGGTAATTATAAACAAATAATTAAGACAAGCGTCGTGTCTTAATTGTACTTTCACTTGAAACGTTTGACGAACGTCGCGTCATGTAAGAGAGTGTCCGCGGGAACGATCTGTCCACTGCTGGTTGTCTCGGTACACTTCTTGTCCTGTCCCAAAAACATTGGTATTTATACCCACGCATCCCTGGCTTGCGGCGCGGGAATTCGGTACTGTGCGTTTTGAAAACATTAATGATGATTTTAATTTTTAATTTTTTAAATAGAAATTAAAGTTTTTATTGAGAAATTTGTTGTATTAAAAGAATATTAAAGTGAATTTTGATTTAATTGTTGCTGTGTCCGCAACAGTAATTTTATAAAAAGAAAGAAAGGCGAAAACAATACAAAGAGGTTAGAGGACCTTTTTTTTGGTCTAATTTGAATTACCTCCTTTAAAATTTTTGTTTTTTTGCCACCTCACACACTTCTTCTCGACCCATGGCCCCCCTTATAAGTCGATATGACCGCCCCTATGCATATCTCATGCTTTTTATGTTGCATATAATCCGGTCGCTAGGCTAGTAATAACTTTACAAGCTTGGTACGCCGCTGATGTCATCTCAGCACCTCAGTAGATTATCGTTCTTTAAATGACATAATTCAATTCTAACCTCATTTCTTGGCTGGCTTCCTTAATTTTGGAGCCAAATTTTAATTAATGTATTTCTGTTTTTCCTTTTCTAGGTCTAAAACAAATTACGAAATATGACACCATCAAATTTAATTCATTGTTTATAAAATAGTGCTCACTCGTGCTGATTTAGTTTCTAGTTTCACAGAACAAAAAGCGTGATTATTTCCATCTTACATAAATTTAAATAATTCGAAAGTTAATTCTCTTTAAATAACCGTTTCTGGCAGAATGAATATTTCTTTTCGACGGTAATAATTTTACTTGATTAAACTCTAATTGCAGTTTTTGGAAAGTTTCCTAAAGTTACTGCCGTAAACAAAGATTTCTTGGTGTTCATGGTAAATTTATAATTCTACGTCAGGTGCAATGCTTCTTTTACCTTTTTAATATCTTTAAAAAAATTCGTAAAATTTAAAACTAGTGTTTCTTTTATACAACTAAATATGTTTGGCTTTACTATTTAGTTAAAGGTTGATAAAGTTTTGCATAGATGGGATTTTAATTAAACCAAAAACACGGGTGAATTTCTAAATAAATTAAGGGTACTCACTTCCATTTCTTTTAATTAGGTATAAAATTGAATTGGAAATCCAACAAAATTATTCATAAGACATAATCTGCCGCCCCCTAAAGAACGTCTGCCGCCCCCTAAAAAATGCCGCCATAGGCTTCAGCCTACTCAGCCTTTTGGTAAAGGCGCCACTGGTCCCAAACGTTATATTTTTTTAACCACAGGGTGTTAAAATTATTTTTTTATAATGACTTTAAAACTAATCTTTTTGAACAAATTTGGAAGATACTTCCAAAATATTTAAAAATGTAAAATATTCATTAAAAAAAAGAAAGGAATTAGTAAAAGTTACTAAAAGATAAAAATACTTCAAAAAACAGAAGTCGGGTAATAGCATATTGCATAAAAGTATAGAATCTTTTGTTTATTTAGTTATTAACATTGAGTAATTGAGTACATATATTATTACCCGACTTCTCTTTTTTATTATTTTTTAAATTATTTTTATCTTTTAGTGACTTTGACTAATTTTTTTGAAGTCGGTTTAATTTTTTTAAATGATTAATTTTAGCTTTTTAGTTTCTTATTATTACAATTAAATTGGTAAATATTTACTAAAAAACACTACTAGTACCTCTTTAGCGGTTAACTGGAGCTTCTATCGATTTATAAGCTTTTGACAGCAATTAAGGTTCAATTAAAGAATTAAAAATAAAGATTTAACTAACCAGAACTAACCATGACTCCACCTATACTCTGTCTTTAGTTCTTTATATTGTCTATTAAAAGCTTATAAATCGATACACAGGGTGCTGCAATAAATCGATGCACACGGGGCTGCAGCTAACCGCTTGTAGATTGGTAGGATACATTATATCTGTTAAAAGCTTATAAATTGATACACCCGGGGCTGCAAAAAATCGATACACACCGAGCTGCAGCCATTTGCTTGTCTTGTAGTTCGGTGAAAAGGGTTAATTTTACCCCAAGGTTGTCGATTTTGAATGCGTCCTTGATCTTTCCTACGTATGGCAGAGAGAAAAAAATAGGTCTAGTATTTTTCTCTCTCGCGATCCTGACTTAATTTGTTTATGGGACTACCCCGGAAGTGCACTTATTCAAATAAAAAAGAATTTCTAAAATTGGTACACAAACACCAAAGTAATTGCGTAAGACACACAAAAAAACATACGCGGCGAATTGTGAACCTCCACCTTTTGGTCGGTGAAAAGTGTAAAATTTACCCCAAGGTTGTCGATTATAAATGCTTCCTAATCTCTTTTTTTTCTTGCTTTAATATCTGGACATACGCCTATTTATATGAGCATATGCCCTACTAGAGTCAGCTTTGCCGATAAAAACTGGAGTCCGCCTTGCCGAAAAAATAAGTCTAGTACCTTTTTCTCTTGCGATCCTGACTTTGTTTTTTATGGGACCATGCACCGCGAAAGTGCAATCTTTCAAATTAAAAAGTATTTTTAAAATCGGCCCACAAACGCCAGAGTAATCGCGTATCATACACTCGCAAAGAAAAAAAACATACGCGCCTCCTCATTTTTGAAGTCGGCTAAAAATGGTTACACAGAATTCTACAGCAGATTTCTGGCCTTAAATGTGATTCATTTAGGCAAACAAACGGCAAGGCTGCGATGGTGTAGTATATTGCCTAATAAACTCTTCCAAAATGTGTTTCGGAAGACACGTTAAGTCTGCAGTGTATTTTTGTAAAAACTGGTACTTGTACGCAAGACAGATATTTGCGAGAGAGCTCCTATGCTCTAAGTAAAGTATGGTAATAAAGGAAAAAGAAACATCAATAAACATATTTTTTTTTTTAAACCTTTGGTTGGTTTTGTTGTTAAACTAATAGGGGAGCCAATATTTAAAGATATCAAAATATACATGGGATTTCCAATGGTCGCTTGCGATGCACCACCCGGTATATTTGGTGTGTAATAGTTATTTATTAGATAAGTGAGTTATATTACATATAAGTCACGCAAGAAAAGTTTAAGTTAAGGTAATTTTCTTAAGTGACTTATATGTAATAACTCACGTGTCTAATACAAAATTTTATCCAACACTTTTGTATAAATCGTTTTTAATATCGAAAATAATTTGAAAACGTCATCTATTATTTGTTACTTGTCATTGTCAACACCAGCAACAAAATTTTGTATTTTTGGAAAGCAAGCTTGTTTGGTTGTAATGCATTTTGTTGGTAACTACGGGTTTGTTTAGTAAACAACTTTGTAGACAAACATAAAAATGCTTTGCGAAATGGAAAATTGTGAAGTTCCTGCGGAAATTTTGGAAGAAGCTGCGGTAGCGACATGCAGTTTAATTCCAGAGAAGTCAAAACTAACGTACAATAAAGAATTTGAAGATTTTGAAGCATGGAGGAAAAGGAGAGGAGTTGGCACTATAAATGAAGATGTTATTATGGCTTACTTTCTATTTTTATCGAAAAAGTTGCTCCCTCATCAATGTGGACCAAGTATTCAATGATAAAAACGACCTTAAAAGTATATAAGAACGTGGATATAGGGAGGTATGGAAAAGTTGTCGCTTATTTGAAGAGCAATTCAAGAAATTTCAAACCGAAAAGGCAAAAATTCTGGAGAGGCAATACATCGAAAATTTTTTGGCTGAGGCACCTGACGGCGAGCACTTAATGTAAAAGGTATGAATTTACTTTAGTTTCTGGTATTAAATATTTATCTGTTCGGATTTTTATAGGTTGCATTGATATTGGGAATCGCTGGTGCATGCCGTTGTGACGAACTAACTCAGCTTAAGTATTAAAGATATAGTAGATAAAGGCCAGTACATATATGTTTCTATACCTGATACCAAGACGAACAAATCGAGAAGCTTTACAATTTTAAAAGAAGGATTTTTGGTAAATGTGCTTGAATTATTTAGAAAATATGTGTCCCTAAGGCCAGAGAACACGCCTCACAAAAGATTTTTGTCAACTTTCAAAAGGCAAATGCACTAGGTAATGCGTGGGAATCACAGAACTGAACTGAACTGAACTCTTTTTAGAGGTATGTGGTGGGAATAAATAAAATTTCGAAAATTCCGAGAGTAGTTGCTCATTATTTGCAACTACCTGATGAAATCTTATATAGTGGTCATAGCATGCGGCGTTCTTCAGCGACACTTCTAGTCAACGCTGGGGCCGATATCACCAACCTTAAACGCCATGGCGGGTGGAAGTCTTCTACCGTGGCAGAAGGATATTTAGAAGATTGCATCTCTAACAAGTTTGAGATTGCAAGACGAATACAGGGTGAAGAGCGCACCAAGGCAAGTACTAGTGCTGAAAGACTTCCTGAAGAACACTCCGCACAATGTAACGTTGTCCAAGATAAATCTAATATAACAATTACTGTTAATATAAATACGAATAAATTGTAGTATAATATATTAGTTGTTTTATGTTATTTTTTTAATTGTGAAATGTTGGAAGTAATAAAGAATTAGTATAAGTCACTAGTGAGCTAAAGTCTATAATTCACTAGTGAGCTAAAGGGTACTTCAGCTCACTAGTGACTTATAGTACACTTTATATCCTCAAAATCTGATCAATTATGTAGATATTATATGTAAGTGTTGGATAAAATAATTTTAAAATACCAGCAACGCCCTTATCAACAATCAATTATTTTATTTGGGTTAAAGGTCACGAAACTTTATATATTATCGGTTAAATAATTTTACAAACAAACAGTTCATCCGTGTAACCTAAAACCACGAATTACTGACGGAATCCAATTTTAACAACTATAAAAATCGAACCTAACGAAGCAAGATTTTCTAGTATATTGAACAAACTTAATTTAAACCTTCATTTATTTTCAATATTATTTCCTCAAGCGAAGCAAAGCTCCCTAATAACGAAAAAGACAATTCCAAAAGTGCAAAACATAAAACAATATATTTTTTTATTATTGTGACATCTCACGAAGGCCTATGCCCAAATACCAGTGTACCGTGAGTACCGGGTTATTGCATGTTTAACCCATTTTTTATCCGATTCCGGCAACGTTACCCAAGCACTGAAACATGAAGTTTTGCATTTCACAGCACCTTTTAGACAACGCGGTAGTGCCAACACGGGCGTTATTTTTAAAATAACTACTACCTAGGACTGGTAGAATACTACACAGAGGCTTTGCCATAACTGTCTGTGAGGTAACGAGCTTTAAAAAACCCGGTGTAGGGAACCGGGATTCGAACCCGGGTTGCTGCGGTAAGAGGCTGGTACGTTAGCCCCTATATCAAGCTTGTAATTCTACACACAAAAACAGTTGGAATTGGTAGAAAGAGGGATAAATTAACCGACCTATAGTATTTTTATATTATCAAAAAAAAACAACAATAACTACCCCAATTCATTTTCATTTACCACTAGCTTAACAACAATATTTTATTTTTCCACGACCCTATAGAAAATGACATAAAACGCACTCCTTAATCATTTAGAAAACGATTAATATCACACTCGTGTTGAAATCTATTTTCAATTCCGTTAAAAAAATATATTTACAGTATTTTTTTAACAAAATAAAAGTCTTAACTTATCAGTGCTAACAAATATTTTTATTTTTGTTTTTTGAAATAGTTCGATATAGCGGTTTTCGCTATTATAAGAGATTGAGATTTTTGAAAAGTTCTTTTTCAGGGCGTTTCTAGAGGTCAATTATGACACAAATCTGTGTGCGCGTTTTCCAAAATCCATTTCTATAATTTATTATTAATAAAAACATATTTACGGGACGGTGGAATGAACAGGGGTGCTGGGTGGAGACGAAACAGTAGAAATCCTACATTAAACGCCCAAAAACAGTATTTCACAGTACACATCGCACTTTCTGTTTACAAAAATGTCCAAAAAATTGTTTAAAAAAATTAAAAATAAATAATAGTACAACAATCCTGCCATGGCTGTCACTGAATAAAAAAGAAGAGTTTGCAATAGAACTGTAAATGTCTTGCGATGTTGCCAAATAAAGTGAGAAAGTGTCAATAGCTTAAAAAAAAGGAAGATACAGGACAAAATTCGTATGAAAAATTAAGTTATTCCTTCTTCCTATTATAATTTGTAGAAAAAAAGAAAAATACCTAAACATAAAGAAGGAGGCATTTCTACAAAAATACCATTGTTTCTCATGGAAATGGTGGACAATCCTCGAAATAGCCTTGGTGTTAATTCTTCATAAGAAGTTTGGCAACGCTCCTTCTATCAAGACTGTCATTTTCATAATGACGAACTTCATGTTATCAGCTGACCAAAATGAATGCGCCAATGACCTTTTATCCTTTACTACACGTCAATGGAATGCGCCCATTTTCCTTCTTTAATTAATGGCGGACGAGATATCTCATATGTGTGGGATAGTTTTTCGAAAAATTTAATACTTTTCAAAATTAATTTACATTTTTCATTTGCCCCGAGTGCAGTGTATTAATGTTTTTTGTGTTTGACGTTGGATTTATACTGTTTTGTCCCCACTCAGCACCCCTGTTCACTCCACCGTCCCGTAAATAAGTTTTTATTAATAATAAATTATAGAAATGGATTTTGGAAAACGCGCACACAGATTTGTGTCATAATTGACCTATAGAAACGCCCTGAAAAAGAATTTTTCGAAAATCTCTTATAATAGCGAAAACCGCTATATCGAACTATTACCTTTTTTACAAATTAAATTGATAATATAGTTATTTATATTTAAGATAACTTTTTAATGTTGCAACGTCGATTTCAGCATATCGACTACTGTTTTTCATCCCTTTGAAAGTGAGGTTATATGTAACATAAACGCACATATTTATATTTATTATTAAAATGTACACTTATTTTGTGTTTGTGTCCAGTGACAAGATGTTTTCACCCCTAGTCACTCCCCGGTCCCGCAAGTTTGTTAAGTTATAATTAATTAAAAACGGAATATTTTGTATCAGCGCCACTGGTGTTTTATTTAAAAAAGGGTTTTAAACCAGTTAGAACCATATATATATATATAATATAAAAACGGCAGAAAACCGTTTTTGGCACCAGAAATAATTTAAGATTAATGATAAATACTTTTTGGTTGTGGGAAAAATTTTGTACCTGACTCGTGTCATGATGTGATTTTTACACTCGTGGTATTTTCGTACTCGTGTGAAATATATCACTTTCAACACTTGTTATGTAATATACTATTTCTGACTTAGTTTAATTAAAATGATCTTGTTTCACAATTAGAATTATTCTTCAAATCGAAGACTTAACTTCTAGGATCTAGGTTGACACAATGGGATTTGTTAAATAAAAATACGAGACAAAAATTAAAAAAACTTATAGAAATATAAAGTTGGAATTGTTAATCATTGGTTTTAAGTAAAGAAAATGTGCTACCTTTACTCATTATTAAGCCTAATAAGCCTAATAAAGTTGGTTATTAAGGTCATGAATAAGAATGGTGAATGTTTAAATTACTTTATTAACTCAAAGTATCCTTGAATCAGTGGTGCAAAAAATAAAAAAATGTATCATTGTAGGCTTGCAAATTTAAAAGCTCTTAAAAAGAAAAAAATAAAATAAAATTGCGCTAAATTTCATTAAAAAACCATGAAGTGGTTTTCTAAAAGGGTATTACATTTTTTTCCATATAATAAAAACATAAAACTACCAACAAATTATATTAAAGAGTTTAATTTTGCAAAAATATTATAAAAGTAACGTGCCCCATAAAATAGATTTTTTAAACCTATCCTTTATTTGTTTCCTTGCTAATCTGGATGCAGTATTAGATATACATGATTAAAGGTTTAATCAAGACATATTGCATGATAAAGAAGCGATAAAACGAGAAATGTTAAGAAGCAATGCTTGCAAATATTCATGGTTAATTGCCGTAAAATTCTTTAAAAAACATGAAAAGCAACAAAACTACGAAGTAAAATGCAACTAATAACAAGATTATACATCATTCAATTTATTTCTAGGTCTTAGGATAAACTATGTCTTTTAATTTTTTAGTAAATAAATTTAAGATTTAACTTTAAAGCTAAAAAATGCGTTTTGAAAAAAAAATATTACACAAAAACTAGACGTGGTACATAATTTATGATTAGATATCTTTATTTAGAAGTATAAAATCTATAACAATCGTGTGTAATAATTTGAAGAAGCAATTTTTTTGCAGACCACTGTAATTATCATAATTAGGCATTAAAAATAAGCGACTTGGCAATTGCGATTAAGCGGCCTTAAAGAATCATTTGAAACCATTTTAGTACATCATGACATTTCATAATCAAATTTTGCTTCCTGTTGTTGTAAATAATATAGTATTTTTTAAATATTTGTTTTACTATTTGTTTCTGCAGGATAACCTAACCTAACACAAAAACTTCATGAAAACCTTTTATTGTAAATTCCTACCTAAAGAATCCATCATGATGCAAATGTCTCAATCATTTACTATGAATTAAAAATAGTGGATTCACACCCTTATGGTATTGAAAATACGTGTTAAAGCGCCTATTTTAATTTGTGGGATAATCTGTTTTGGTTCTCAACGCCCTAATTAAACAATTATTTTAAAAACTGATTGCTGGGCTTATACCTAAATAAAAAAATCTCAAAAAATAATTTAAAAACAAAACTAACGATTAAAATGTTTTTGTTCATTAACATAAATCCATTAACATTCTTTTTTAAATTTATTTATTCAATGCAAGGTTCCATGAATAAAATAAACAAGCTTTTCGTAAAATAAAATTGCCTCTATTTATTTAGAATTTTCATAAATTAAAAATTTGCTAAGAGTTTATGGTAAATTGTTTAGGTTGATTAAAACCGCATTTTAATTTAATTTCAAGACAAAATCAAGGGCAAAGTAATTAAATTTCTACTACTTAAAGGCTTTTCTCGGAAAATATTTAGAAATAATTTAATTTTAAATAGCTTTGCCTGACTTTTTAAATTTGGGTATTTAGGCCTATAATAAATAATCAAAAGAATTTAAATTATTTTTAAGATTATTGTGTTAAAATTTTGTCAATTACAGAGTCTTTTTCTATACAGGGTGGCCGCCGAGGTATGCGATATATTTCGGATATAAATTTTATGTCTAATTTTAAGCAAAAATGATTTCTATGCGCTTTTTCTGCAGTCCCAACGATTCTTGAAATATTTGGGGAAATTTATTTTAATTAAAACGTAATGACAGTGATTAAAGATGTTCAATATGACCTCCGCCCTGTGCAATTTATAATTGTATTCAATCCTTTGTCGCAGCTCTCCTTCCCAGTTGTAGTTCCCCATATTATTTTTTATTTCATAAAACGCTGCTCAAATCTTATGGATGAGTTGATCCTTATTATTAAGCTTTTCCATTAAATAGAAAAGTGTCTTCACATGTTCTCACATGTGTGAAAAATCTAATCGCGGCCAAGCGATGGGACCACCACGACCTATATATATCCATCAATTTGGGTACTGTTCATTAAGGAAATCAGTAATGCCTCTTCCATAATGGGCTGCAGCACCGTTATGTAAAATAACCAAAGTCTTTCCGATTTGAAGAGTAACGTTCTTAAGTAGTATACAATACATTTCACTGTTCAAATTTCCTTCAAAAAAATGTGGTTCGATGACTTCATTACTAATTATTTCAGCCCAAACATTTATGGAAAATCTTCTGTGGAAATGGGTTTCTTAAACAGGGTAGGGTTTTCCATTGCCCACACATCTTTGTGTTGAAAATTATTAATTTCATTTCTTGTAAATTTAGCTTCGTCACAGAAAAGGATTCTTAAAAAGTATCCAAATGATTGCTTCATCCTTTACAACGATGGACTCTTTTGAAAGATCCGTGGGAAGAAGTTCTCGTACCGGATAATAATGATAGGGATGTAGTCTGTTTCCTTCCAAAATGCCTTGCACAAAAGTCCGGGCTTGTCCAGTAAGTACAGAATTTCTTTTTGTACTAATACCAGTATCATTTTTAACAGCCTTATAAACTTCTTCAGCATTGTTTTTCGCATTGGTTTTCTTTTACAAGTCGGTTTAGAAAATGCATCTGTTAACTGAAGAGTGATGAAGGTTCTACTGAAGGTTTGCTTGTCTGGAAGAAGGCAGTTTGGAATTCGGAGAAAGTGAATATAAATTATCTTTTCTTAAAATTAGTCATGGAATTCATATCCGAAGTATTTTGAATACCTCGGCGGCTACCCTCTATTTTACTTAATACTTATACTTACATAACCCTTACAAAAACTTTAGGCGGTTCGAGGTCAAGGGGTCGAGGACGCGAGGACGGGATAAATTGGTAATACTGGAAAAAAGTCACTATATTTTGAAAGCCTGATGATCAATTCAGTTGTGAAAGTGATATTTACTTATACATTTTATTAATAATTACAAAATGTTGTGTCAACGGTTGTTTTAATAATACCAGGTAACACTGTTTTCATTTAATAACATGGCCAAAAAATTTTCTGGTAACATCAAAAAAACACCACCAATACCGCAAAATGTCATAACCCCTTTATATACGGACTTAAAATGGCAAAAAATATTTACAAAAATAATCCAATTTTGGTTTGTAAATCGACTGGAACCAAGCACTGTTGAAAACCGATGATTACATTTTAAAAAACAATATTAAGCATCATTGTCTAACAACCTCAATAATACAAGAAAACTTAACCTTTTACCACAACTATTTTTTTAAATATTTTATTAGATTCATCCAATAAATTATTAAAAAGTATTATATTAATTGCAACGACAGCCAGCAAAATTTGACTATCAAATGTCCTAATGTACTGGTTCAAAATGATTTTGATGATTTCACATGGATCGTGGATTTCTACTTTAAAACCAAACGATTAAAACCTATTTATTGGGTTAAAGTGGACTACTACTCCCTTACTATAGTAACAAATATTAGTCCAATCTGATCCTGATAAATAGGACTTACGCAATTAAAAATAGGTATTAAAGCACTTTTTTTAATTTAGTATTCAACGTCTTTATTAATTTTTATACACTATACAGGGTGGGCCAAATTAAACTTGCACACTTTTTATCTATTGCGCCTATCTTTTTTATTTTTATAGGGCTTATGGGTAAATATATTTTCTCTAGGTTTTCCAAGTTTGGTTAATTAGATTTAGACAGGACTGGACTTGCGGGACTTTTTCCAAAATACTGTATTTACCTAAACCTCTTTAATACGTTTTTCTTGTAGACAAACTATGGGAAATAATTCAGTAAAAGCAAATTTGTCAACAATTTAAGGATTTAGAAATTATTTTTGATAAATAATGCTCCCCATAAAGCATGTCTTTCTTTATATTTTAAAAAACAACTTTTTTTTAGTGTCCTTTAAGAATCAAAAATGTGAGGTTACCATGCTTACTGGGTTGGATGCTGACAAAACTTAACAGAAAATTAATTAAAAATAAATTTAATAGCCTAATTATAAATAAAATCAGATTTCTGGACGATTTTGCAACGAGCTTAAATACAGTATTTTGGAAAGAGTCCCGTAAGTCCAGTCTGGTCTAAATCTATTTAATCAAAATTGGCAAACCTAGAGAAAACATATCTACCCGTTAGCCCCTTAAAAATAAAAAGAATGGGCGCAACAGCTAAAAAGTTATTATTATTTGAAAAGTGTGCAAGTTTTTTGACCCTTACTGTAATATCGCTTTTTTGAATTAAGCTTCTTGGAAACGCTGTTAGCACGCTCATCGTATAATTTTAAACTAACTTAGTAGAAAATAGCATTTCATAGATAAGTTTTGCTTGCTGTTGTTGCAGTAAATATCGTATTTTTTTAATATTTATTGAATAAGCGCAATAAAAAATACAAAAAGATTTCGTCCACAATTTATGTAAAGTGTTTAAGTGGTTGTCATCATGAATTTCGTTAAAAATTCTGCAGTTCAAGTGTAAATATTCAAGAACATACGTTTTTGATACCTAATATTTTTTTCGAAATTTTATGCCTCATTTTTAGTAGTGCTTGCTTTTAGCCAAGACAGAAACCAAATTCGAAGAATTACTGTAAATGTTGTAAATATTTTTTAAATTTTGATCTAGATAACAATTTTTATAAGCTGAGCGTGTTGCAACATTGTGTTTCCCAATTTAAATCGCGAATAGTTTAAAAAAATAAAATTAACTAAAGTAACTAAGCAAAACCCTCTTTTAATATAAATACTGTTTAACGTAACCGTAAAATTATACAGTAGAACAACTATGACTTACCAAAAATAACCCAATTTGCAATTTTAATTAAGAAATAATGGTGTTTTAAATTAATAATTTGCGGAGAACTTTGTGCTGAAAATGGAAAATGGGTTAAAACGGTTAGTTTTACAATTAATTATTCTGTAAATATCAGATATTATGACCTATTTGCTTATGTTTACATTCTTAAAGCGGTCGGTGGTTAAAAATTTAAAGTTTTGTCAAAATTTATTCATAATGCCAATGCAAAATATAGGACGACTATTTAGATACATGTATTAAGGTAATGATAGCTCCTAATATGATATGTCTCCCCGTGTGGTGGCGCAGTAAACAGAGCTTTGATCTTCAAAGCCAGAAGTCGCCGGTTCGATTCCCAGCGGAGGAGACATATTTAGGTAGCAGTTATTTCAAAATAACGTTCGTGATGGCACTACCGCGTTTTCTAGAAAGGTGCTGTGAAATGCAAACTGCATGTTTTAGTGCTTGGGCAACGTTGACGGAATAGGGGAAACGATGGGTTAAACATCAAATAACCCGATACCCATGGTACTATGGTATTTTTAGGCATGAGCCTTCGTGGAATGTCAATAAGATAAAAAAATATATGGTTGTATTTTTTTCCACAATATGCGAAAATATTACGTTTTTTTGCTATTAAAAAAATACATTATAAAAGATAAAACTAACACCTAAGAGTAATAAACTCTATTAATTACCTTGATTTAAACCCCAGATTAATAAAGCACACAAGCAGCCCTTAGTGAATGTGACTGAAAAACCATCTTGCAATAAAATAATTTAATAAAATTTGTCTATCGTTATGTAATAAATTGTGAAAGATATTTGAGAAGCTCCAAATCAAAACACAGTTTTTGATAAAAGTTAATTTTTAGAACACCTCACAATTTTTACTGCACGTTTTTTAATTATGAATGTTTAAAAAGTTTTTATATCGAATTATGCTATATAGGGTGGGCGCTAATTAATGGTACCTACACAGAAGAACTACAGACTCCTTATGCCAAAATATTAAGATTTAACCACACATACCTATATCAAAAAGTTAATATTAAGGAAGATACAGGGTGTTAAAGTAAAAATAAAAAAAATATCTATTTATATAATTTTTAATAAGTTTTGAATATTTTATTAAAAGTCGGTATCTAGGGGTTTTCTGAAAACAGCTATTTCGATCTGATATTAATTTTTATGCATAAACCAAAGGAGGCTGACTACATTATTTAAATTTTTCTAAATTGTCCTAAATTTATTTGTGCTACACTGTATGTACCATCTAAGTAAACCGGTAAACGCCCCTATGGTTTCTACATAAAAAAGGTATACTTTGTAAGAAAGGCTCTAAGCAACGGCTTTCTAAGATATTTGAATTTAAGTAGTTTTAACCTAACCTAAATGCAAATATCTTAAAAACAGTTGCTAGACGCCATTTATATAAAGTATACCTTTTTTGTATAGAAAGCATGTTGGAGTTAACTGGTTTACTCAGATGGTACACATAGACTAGCAGAAAAAGTTATTACGATATGGAAAAATTTAAATAGTGTAGTTAGCCCCCTTTAGTCTACACATACAAATTATTATCAGATCTAAATATCTCATGTCAGAAAATTATCCAAAATTATCGAAAAAAATGTTTTTTTAGTTCGACACCCTGTACCTTTCTTATTTTCAACTTTTGAATATTTTTTTGTGTACTTAGCGGACACCTGTAAATAAGAAATATATAAATAAAAGATATTTTAAATAAAAAACTTTTTAAAATTTATAAATAGAAAAAGCAAAAATTGTATGGTATTCTAAAAATTGTGTTTTTTTTGTGCAAAAACTGTGTTTTAATTTGGAGCTCTTCAAATACTTTTCCCACAACTTTTGTAAAAAGTCCGTGGTAATTTTGTCACGTCCGACTGTGGCTAAAAATATTCAACGTCCCATGTTATAAATTCCCAATAAATGTTTTCCAGTTTATGTTCATAAAAAACACACAATTGTATATAAGCCAAAAAAGTTTAAGCAACCTAGCAAATATAAAGTTTATAAAAACTTTTCAAAAAAATGGGACGTTTTAAAAAAGGGTCTAATAAATATAGTTTTTATTAAGAAAATATTAATTTCAGATTGTATTAATTTTGTTTTTATTATAATACTTTTTAAGTTATTCTTTTAGGTTTTTCAGAAAAAAACACGACGGCATAATTTTTTAATTTGAAAATATAACTTTATATAAAAAAGTTTGTTACTTTGTAATAATGTTTTTTAGAGCAAAAATTTTCCTGAGTTTTAGTTTTTATAAAAATAAAACTAATCTATCGTTATTTTAGAACTTGCGAAAGATAAATCGAACTGCAGTTGCAGTTGTAACAATTAGAAACCTAAGAACTTTAAACACAATTAATAGTTTGAGATAAAACTGAGAATAGAAAACTTTGTAGAAAATATCTATAAACGTATAAGGAAAGTTGCAGTCTCTTAAGCCCCGAGGAATTTTGGGATTACACTCAGTTAAGATTATTACAAAACGTAGCTACCTTGCCCTGGTTTCTGTATATTAACCAAGTTTAATAAAAAGTTACAATATAAAATTTAGTTCGTTAAGGTCTGGCTACACATAACCGCTTCGAGCCCACACCGAGCACGAATTTACAATAATGGAGGAATGTGGAGCAGATTAGCTCGGAAAAATGCAATAGTATATTACATTACAAGTGTGGAAAATGACTAATTTCACACGAGTGGGAATATTGTAGCACGAGGCGTCAGCCGAGTGCGACAAACCCACGAGTGTAAGAAAGTCATTTTCACACGAGTACTGTACACTATTTTTCCTACGACCACAAATTATTCACCAAAAAATAAATAAATAAAAGTTTGTCTGTTCAGAAAAAATAAAAAACAATTGAGAACTTTGCAACACTAGGGTGATATTTATTTTGCAACACTAGTGTGATATATACTTTTCCTCACTGCTATATTATACTGTTTTGACAATATTTTTACATCGAAAATCACCTACCTAGAAGCATTATATAACTTTTATCATTTTGGAATTTAAAAGGCCCTCACTTAATAAAAATTGTATGGTTTTGTTAGGTAATAACGCTAATAGTTTAATACGGTTTTCTGCTATTATAAGGGTTTTTTTAAATTATCGATTCTTACATATTTTAGACACTCTTCTAAATAAAACGTAAGTGGTGCATATCCAAAATATTCCGTTTTTAAAAAAATATTAGTAAATAAACTTACGGGACTGGGGAGTGAAAAGGGGTGCTGGGTGGGGTAAAATTGGTAAAACGAGTTAATGAAACTGAACATCACATATAAAATTAAGTAAAAATAACAGTTTTTCCTCATATTTTTAAGAAAAAATATAAAAAATATGAAAATTGTAAATGCATAACCTAAAGTCCTAAAAGTATGGAAAAAACGACTACCAAACGTCAGTTACCATGCAAAATATGGAAAGCATTTGGCAACGTCGGAAGGGTCTGATTCTATTTATGAATGGATAAAAGAAAGTGGATTCATAAAGTGTGTATTAGCCTTAGGTTTAATTAGGGATTAAAAAAAAGATTTAACTAGTTGTTTGAGTACACGAAGAAAGAGAGGAAGGAATTTGATCTATAGGCTTTTTTTCTCTGGCGCTTTAGGTCGAACGGTCAGGCGGCAAGGCTGCCTCTATAGAGTACGTGCTCAAAGGTAGAAGGGAGATTTTTAATTTGATCTACTTACCTGACAACACTGTGCCAGTCAGTGAAAGTTGTTTTTTGTGGTTATGTCTATTTTTGTTTATGTTTTTATTTTTTCCTAAAATTTTAATAAATATAAAATAAAATGATTTTCGCTAATTTGGGTTCTACCGTTTAAGGTAAATAAAAAGCTTTTTACTGTCACTACAATAAATATTGCTTGCAAAACCAATAGCAGTTTTAGAATGACATCATAATATGTATCACACCAGTGTTGTAAAGTACTTTGAACACTAGTGCTGTAAAGTACTTTGCAACACTAGTGTGATATAACGCATTTTCTATGCATGAAATCAGTGTGCTATTTGCTATTTTCACAAGTGGTCGTAGGAAAAGTACTTTTCATGCCCTCAAAAATTTAAAAAGCATTTTTGTCTATTGTTTTCTGTATATATGTCTCCTTGCTTAATTAAAATTGATTTTCCTACTTATCTTTGTTCCTTTTATCCACTTTGAGTAGGTAAAAAAATAGGTATTTTTGTATTTAACGATCAGCTTTAATTAATTGCGTAGTATTACAGACTCATATTACTGCAATTTTATAAAATACACAACTTTTTGCTTTAGGATTCCGAAAACTAAGTTCCTATATATGCTTTTTAAATTATGCTACCCAATCTTTTCAAAACAATTGTTTTTTCTCCGTAACCATGATTATACCTATTTTTAACACGCTTTTATTAGCTTGGGTTGTAACTATCTATCTATCTATCTATCTATCTATCCATCTATCTATCTATGTAACGGAATCTTTGAGCCTAATTTTTACCAACTTCCAGCTATTCAATTTCTTTGAAACTTTGCACACGTATCAAGGACCGATGACAATGCAATAATTTAAAAACAGTATCCCGTTAAGGTCCAGCATTTTCCAGGGAAACCGGAAAAATGAAAAATCGTACGTTCTGGCGGATGCGCCAGATTAGACAATTAAATAATCGAACTAGACAACATTTGCCGACGGGTTGGGGACCAGGATAAGGTTGCAACACCTTAGTTAAACAAGCGTGCGTCCACCCATAGGACGCAACCCCTCGGCAAACGACAGGAAGACCATGGGGTTAACAAGAACCCCCGTTAAACGGGTACAAACCCCGTTACATGTAGACCAATCTGAAACTTGTTCGGAGTAGTTGCGTTCTGAAACCCCATGCAACAGTGAAGCTTTAAATGAAATGATTAGATTACGAAATAGTTCGTGAAACATTTCAATATCAGGATAAATAAATTCCTTAATAATCGTTTTTAATTATGGCGAATGCGCAAGGGCAATTGATGCATAACTTGCTGCGTTTTTGTTAATTGACTTTTTCAATTTTATAATAAAAGGTGTAAAATACATAGAAATACGGAGTTCTAAAAGGTGAAAATTATGTGGCCACTTTAGCTTTAAATCAAGAATGCATGGCGAAAAAATTTTTAGTGAATAAACTGGAGCATTTATTTTAAAAAACTAATTGATATATCGAACTAAAAAATGAAAAATAAATAATAGTTTAAAAAACTAAAAAAACACGCTTTTATATGCAACCGAACTAAAAATTAGAAAATAATTTTTCATTACAAAGAGTTTGTCAGTCACTTCAGAGTAAAAAGCGTGGGGTGCATTTTACTATTTTTTCATAACTTTTCCCTCATAGATATTTGCAAATAGAATAATTATAACATTTAATATATTAAGCACCCCACGCTTTTTACTCTGAAGTGACTGACAAACTCTTTGTAATGAAAAATTATTTTCTAATTTTTAGTTCGGTTGCATATAAAAGCGTGTTTTTTAGTTTTTAAACTATTATTTATTAAAAAAATCATAATCAATAATGTAAGAAGTGGCCGCAAGACAGCTTATAGTGCATTTTACTTTAAGTCAATAAATATTATTCTGAATTAGAAGAAGAATAATTTTTATCATATTTTGGAACTTTGCATAACAATAGTTAAAAGTTGCAAGTTTAATATTAAATTGCACCGCATCCCCCTTCATTTTACCAGCGAGACGCACGGCTGCAGGCTCGTTGCGGTAATGTGTGGCCAAACCTTTACTCATGAATACTTAAGGTATATTCTTTAATATTAACAAAAGAAAATTGCAGTCAACAAACATCGCAATTAAGTCTCGACTACATTAAAAAAAAATAGGTTGTGAATTTATAACCTTTAAGCCAGTAATTTTTACAAAAGTTGTGTAAAAATATTTATAATTTTACATACCTTACACGTAATGTTACACTTATCATGTAATGAATGGTAATTAGTTGGGTACTCGCCAAAAATTAAATTAAAAGTCCTAAAAAAACAAAAAAATTAAAACAAGTAAAAAGATACTAAAACTATAAATCGACGTTTCGGTGGCAAATCTGCCACCGTTGTCAAGATAAATTGAATACAAATAATAAAAAAATTACTATTTTTAGGTTTTAAATTTTAAAATTTTTATTTTTTTTAGGAGATTCTGAAATCTCTTTGACATTAAATGTCAAATATGTTTGTTTGGTTATAGTGTCATAGTGACATAGATAACTGGTTTTTGGTGTATTTATTGTTTATATTACAAAAAAGGTGAATAGTTAGTTAATTTTTAGTCTTCCTGAAGATACAAGGCAAAGGCAACCAAGTGGTATTTAAATTAACTAAAATTGATGCTACACAATTATCTTTATTTAATAATATATGCGCACTTTCTTTGATTTTGCGTTTTTACACTGATCATGTAATAATATTTTTTAATTACATGGTTTACAAATATTTTTACACAAGTTTTGCATAATTTAAATGTAATTTTTTTAACTGTTTCTAAAAACCCATTTCCAACGTAATAAATTTATAAAACATTTTTTTAGTGTACTTTGTCTTAAATTTAAAATTTCCTAAAATGGCAAAACTTGGTAACACTGTAAATGTGGATAATTGAGACCTGAAATAAGTAAATAAAATAAACATAACCTACACCGGAAAAATATTTTGTGATTTTGTAATTTTCGACGTTGGTTATTTTTGCCACAGTTGGACATGAAAAAAATTAGAAGTTGTGTAAAAAATATGTGTAAAAATACATAATTTATATGTGATACTACACTAAACATAAAGTATTAATAATAATTTAATAACAGTATTACATTTTTGTAATATTAAATATCAGTTATGTAAATTTACAAATATATTTTTGCATAACTTTTGTTAAAGTCAGTTGTAATATTCACACGTTGTAACGTTGTTAATTTACAAAATAATTTTTCTGTGTGTAGCTAAAAGTAATCCACGTCCAATGATGTAAATTTACAAAACTTTTTTTCAGTGTACAAAATTACAATCGTTTACCGCTGATTTCTTAAACTATTTCTTTTAAATATGTGAGTGTGTGAGTAAACAAAAATAATATTCTTTTTATTTAAGAATAAACTCACTCTAACTGAATTTCGGAATTGATGAAAATCGGGAAATTGATTAAACAATCGAAAATTTACACTATTGTACAATGTTAATCTGACTACATTTACATGTAAAGCAAGTCTCTTGCGAGATACAAATATTTGCTCAGGAATGTAGCGATCCGAAGGATTTCATTACTGTGATACCGAAGAATATAATTGTACAAGGCAGTTTTAAATTGAAACGTCTTAGAAAATCCGGAGTTGATAGATTAAGATGTAATGAATTGAATATATCATTAATGCCAGATAGAATATCCAGTAAAAGACAAATCCTTTTCTCTAATAGGTAGAGTCATTTAAAACTTTGCAAGACTAAAACCTAGAATTAGGTCATTTTTTACTATATGCGTACAAATTGACATTTTATATACCGCGTCCCAAACATTAAATTACTTAGCATCTCAAAGTCAACAGAAATTACAAAAAAATCACAATAAAAGAATAACATCTAAGCACATTTTAAGATGGGAGCTCTTTTGTCCTGGACCCAGGGTATAGAAATAAATGTAAAAGAAAGATTTTCGTGTATTAGTGTGTATTATACAGGGTGCCGGAAAAGGATAATAGAGTGAGCAAAAATAATGTTAGTACTTCATATAAAAAAAAGAAATTCTATTGCACCTGGTTAGTGAGATATACCTTTAAAGTTAGAAAAAAACTTTTTTCAAAGTACATTATAGCAGCAAACAAAGATTTTTGGAAACATAAACAACAATTAAAAAACATATTTTTAGTAGACGCCCTTAACAATTCATTTGTCAGGAATTGAAGTCGGACAGAACAACATTGGAATTAAAATATTTTAAATTTTGCTTAAATATATAAATTTATACATCTTTGTGCTACTTTTTAATGGAAATATACAACAAGAGTCACAATATACTTTTTAAAATAAGTATAATTAACTATTAAACCAGGTAATCAATTATTTAACTAAGTTACAACTAAAAAAACTACTTTAATATACAAGCACGAAAGTGGCAAAATAAAAACAATTAACAACATTTATCGTAGCCTAACGTTCGAACAGTTCAGACATTTAAATTTACAATGTTTTAACTATATAATAAAACTCTGAAATATACTTGTAAAATGTTTAAACAGACCAAAAAAATTTCTTATGGTATTATATTATTATAAAAAAAAATATATGAAGATTACATTAACCAGTTGCTGCCTGTTTGTTTATCAGAAAAAGTCATGCTAGACTTTACCTGGTTATTAATAAGAAATTAACTTGTTTATTTAGTCATTTCTTGTGCCTTCTTAATAAATATGACCTAGTTATCTAGCAAAGAAATTAAAAGGATAATTGTTTATCGTTGTGTTGTTAATTGTGAAAAATATTCATAATATGCTTATGAGACACGTTTAATTTTAATGGTGTTGTCCTCAATAGGCAATATACAGGGTGTTTCTTAGCTACGCCTACGGTAAAAAACGTAAGGGTCTGATTTCTTATGTCGTTTTATAAAAAAAGTTCTTATTAACATATGTCCGGACTTTATCTTTTTTTTTTTTGAGATATGGTAGTTTTAAGCGGTAAGGAAGTCGATACTTATTTTTAAATGTCTAAAAAGTCCTTTAACGGATTTAGATAAAATTTGGTACATTTATTCAATGTACTAAGGCGCTTGTAAAGCTTTACTTAGATTAAGATTATTGGGTCCAGTGGCGTCTTAGTGGGCATCAGAGTCAATATTATTGAAAAAAACAAGTACGCCACTGACTATTAATAAAGCTTTTATATTGTTTTCGATTAAGCAATTTAAAATGCAACTTTTCAGTCCATTGTTTTCATTTGTATCTAGCTTTGGTTTCAAGAAAAAAATGAAAGCCACTTTATTTTTTTAAGTACCGATAGAGACCATGGTAATGTAAACAAAAATAAAAATTTACAATTATATGTCTTAAAATAAATGAGCAGTCGTGTGTTTTTTTATCAGAAATTGTCATTTTCCCTATTTACTAAGGTTAAAATTGTTTATTTTTTAATTTTAGTTTTTTTACGCTGTGGATACTTTTTAGTATCACCTAAATGGTCTTTTTTTTCTTGAAAGCAAAGTGAGATACGAAAAAATACAGCAAACTAAAAAGTTGCATTTTTAAATAGTTAATGGGAAAAAATATAAAGACCTTATAAAAGGTCAGTAACGTACTCTTTTTTCTCAATAATATTTGCTGTGGTGCCCACTAAGAAGCCACTGGACCCAATTATCTTAATCTACTAGATAGAACCTTAGAAGCGCTTTATGACATTAAATAGGTGTGTCAAATTTTATATAACCCATTACTAAACCTGACTTGGAAAACAAACGCAGAGCGATGCAGATATCTCTTTCGCAGGATCTTAATTTAATATTGGATTGGGGCGCTAAAAATCTCGTCCATTTTAATGCATCCAAAACACAGAGCAAAAACACCTTTAATCTTGTGGGCGTCCCATTTGAAAATAACCTCAACTGGCATAAACACATTGTATCTATAGCCACAGCAGCTTCAAAAAAGCTTGGATTTCTCTTTCGAGCCAAAAAGTATTTTTCCCCTTCTAATTTATACACTTTATATGTGTCCCAAATCCGACCTCCCTTGGAATATTGTTCTCATATCTGGGGCATGGCGTCCCCCACAACCCTAAGCATTCTTGATTCTATTCAAAGAAGAGCTATTCGTCTCATTAATGATCCTTACTCCACATACAGAAAGGCTTCCTTCTCTTGCACATCTGTCGAGCTGTGGGGGATTTATCGCTTTATTATAGGTACTTCTATGGCTTCTGCTTTGAAGAATTGACCAGTATAGTTCCTCCACTTACGGTTCCCAACAGAGAAACTCGTGGTTCCGCGCGTATGCATCCCTATACGGTCCAACTGGACATGCCCCGAACTTCCCACTTTGTTCGTTCTTTTATCCCTAGAGTTTCTAGGTTGTGGAACCTGCTGCCCGCGATGGTCTTTCCTTCCCCCAAAATATTCAAGTATTTAAGTCCCGTGTTAACAAACTCCCTCTTACCTCGCTTAAGACACCCACGGTACGTTAGTATTTAGGCTTTTAGCCTTCGTGGTTTGTCCAAAGATAAAAAAATATATAAATCTATAAAAGCGTTTTAAGAATATTTGGAAAATATCGACTGTTTTTTAAAGTCCTGATGTTCTTAAAAACTTTTCTAAATAAAAAGACATAAGAAATCACCCTCTTAAGTTTTGAATCGTAGTTAGGAAACACCCTGTGAAATTAGTATTGGTAAACATTTTTAAAAAGTACATAGATATTAAGGTTAATGTTTTTTTGTAATAAGATTAGGAAAAAGTTACTGAAATTAGCAGAATTTATGGCTTTGAGAGCGCTACATCGGCTCTTTGCTAAGTCGATATTGTCATTTCGTCACTTCAAAAACTTCACCGAGAAAAACAAAATAGCGGATTGTACAATGTCTCACATATCTCCGGGATAAATAAATAGACCATGCAATTCAATACCTAATGGCTCCTATAGCCAAAGGGTTAGTTGTTTTGAAAATTAATAGGTTCTGCCTTAATAAGAGAGAGTTTACTTTGCTTTATAAATGTAGATGTAGATAAATCTGAAGATAAATATATGGTGTTTTATTTCTTCGCAACTTCGGATCATTTTGCAAAGATCAATAAAGTTTACTACCAAAAATGAATTATTTTTAGGGCTACTGTTTTTTTTATACAGTGTGTGCCAGAAAAGGTGTTACCAGAGGACAAATGGACTGAACATTTTTGAACTTTAGAACTATATTTTGGAAAAACTGGTAGCATGGTCCAAAACTACCTACTAATTTCAAAATTACTCCAATTGGTATTGTACAGGGCGAGTTAAAACTTAAAATATAAAAAATGCCCAGAAAGTAACTATTTTATTTTTAAAAACAGAACAAAATTGTATAGGTAAATGTTGTAGAGAGTTGAATTTTATGTCAAAATTGGAAGTTAAAGCATAAGTGTAAAAAAATATAATTGTCAATTTTTTACATTACGCATTACAACTTAAATATTGGGCAAGAAAAAGCAAAATTAAAAAAAATAATAATAATTTTAAGTATTTGTTTTTTAAATTAGAGGTCTTAGTCCAAGTATTTTAAAAACTGTTAAGTAAAAAATTGATGTTAATTCTCTAACTTTAAATTTTGACATAAAATTTAATTCTCTACAAGATTTACCTATACAATTTTATACTATTTTACAAAAAAAAAAGGTAATTTACTCTTCATATTTTTAGTTATAACTAACCCTGTATATTACCAATTGGAGTAATTTTTGTATTTATCAGTTTTAAACCATGCGACCAGTTTTCCCAAGAGGACGTTTAAAAATTCCAAAATGTTTTTTTATTTATTGCATTCTTTACACACCAAAAAATAGTAATTACATGAAAAGTTCCTTAAAACTGCAATAAAAACGTAGAAAAACAAGATTACCTAAATATTAGCCTAAATATTTACCCAGAAGAGGAAAACAAATTAACAATACAATATTACCACGTTTAAATTTTAAAATAAAATTTTAATTTTTTTAGAGATATATTAAAATAAATCTTTATCTGTTTGGATCTCATCAAGCATCTTATTTGTCACAACCATCATGTGATTAAATGGCGATAGATTATAGTTTGGATCTGGACTAAATATTTGTTGTTGTTTAAGTTTCCCAATTTGATTTTTGAGAAAATTAATATAGTTAGTAAAATTACAGTTTTTCTACTATAAGTTATTAATTACATTGTACAGGGTGGGTCGAATTCGACGCTCATCATTGGGATTTCGAAGATATTCGAAAATTTTGGTTTCTATTCTTTCCTGGCTATATTTGTTAATATAACTCAAAATGAAAAACACGTTTTCATGGCCACTTTTTCTGCTCTATAATTCAGTGTGATTAAATATTGAATCTGACGTTTCGGCTTCTGGCGACCATCATCAACTTAATTTTTTAAATACGGACCTGAACTACATTTTTAGTTAAGAAGGTAAAAAAAAAGAATAAACTTATTACATATTCGTAATCTTTTTTTGCAACTCATTGATATCTAACAGCGGAAATTACTTTATTAACCGAAAATTTCATGAATATTAGACATAAGATACAAAAAGTAGACAACAAATCAGCTTACATAAACAATTTGTAATACTATCTTGATGCCCATATTAAATATAAACATAATAAAATCACTATTATAGGTGTTCAAAGAGATAACCTTCCGCCTCAATGCATTTTCTTGCTTTGCTTTGTATTTTTAATACAGCTCGATTAATTGTTCTCGCAGGAATGGCAGCAACTTCCCTTATCAAATTTTGTCGTTGTACTTAAAGGTCGTGAGGTGCATTTTTAAATAAACGGTTCTTAAAATTTCCCCAAAGGAAATAATCTAGGGGACTAAGATCTGGGCTCTTAGCGGGCCATCTTGCAAAACCATTTATTAGGAAATGTATGGTAAAGGAATTGAGCTACTTCCCTTCCATTGTGGGCAGGAGCTCCGTCTTGCTGCCACCATATTTCTTGAAATACTGCCAAAGGTTGATTATCTAGGGCATCTAAGACATCATTCCTAATCAAATTTAGATATCGTTCGTTGAAGTTAAGGTCCCTTCGTAAACGAAAGGTCCAATAATTTTGTTCCTCCACATACCAATCCATACATTAAATGAAGTTCTCCCTTGAATTCGTACCTGCTGGTTAGTTTCTGTTAATAAAGTAATTTCCGCTGTTAAATATCAATGAGTTGCAATAAAAGATTACGAATATGTAATAAGTTTATTCTTTTTTTTACCTTTTTACCTAAAAATGTAGTTCAGGGTCGTATTATGGTTAAATAAATATGCAATATTCTGGTGATGGAATTATCTGTACGAAACGTCAGCAGATATCAAAGTGGCGATATATAGTGTTTTAAGAGTTATGAAAGGATTTAATTAAATTGAAAAAATATCAGTTCCGTATTTAAAAAATTAAGTTGATGATGGTCGCCAGAAGCCGAAACGTCAGATTTAATATTTAATCACACTGAATTATAGAGCAGAAAAAGTGGCCATGAAAACGTGTTTTTCATTTTGAGTTATCTTAACAAATATAGCCAGGAAACAATAGAAACCAAAATTGAAAATTCCGTTTTTTTTCGAATATCTTCGGAAGTACTCGGAATTTTTAAACGCAAAACGGCATTTTATTAAGCATCAAATTGCGCAACTTTGCCTCCATTTAACTGATCCTGCATCTCTTACGGTTTCCGAAATCCCAATGATGAGCGTCGAATTCGAGCCATCCTGTACATGAAAATCGCAGCTTGTTTTTTTTTCGATTTTAAGAAAGAGATTTTATCTTGAAACTACTTAACATACACTTGTAAGAGATTTTATATGGATATATTTTATTTTTAACAACATAGAAATAACGCAAAAATCTTTTTTAAACCCTCTCTGTAGAATCATCGTGTATGGCCTCCAATGGCATCCATAGTTGTGAAGCATATTCAAGGTGGGGTAAACTATGATATTAAACAGTCCAGATTTTAAAATCATTGCAATTTCTGGTCTGAAGGAAAACTCCTAAATCTTTTATCCCTTTTTTTTTTACTTTTTAAATTAGAATTTTCAATTTTATAATTAAAGATACTTGGGTTTGCTTTTCTGGTGAATGTAAAACTGAACATTTTTTTATATTTAGAAAAATTGTATTTATTTCGTACCAATAGCTTATTTTGTTTATGTCGTTCTGTAACTTTTTACAGTTTTTTTGTGGTAAAGTTTTAACCTTTACAGCAAGTAATGGTAAACAGGATTAATTGAGAATCTTTCAGGCCCATTTTACATAAAACTATTCCACTCCCATATATTACACCCTTATTAGTTTAGGCTAACGGGGTGATTACAATTTACCACCGCTGTATCCCACTTATTTATAACTTATACATGGCCAATTTTGATTTTCGCAAATGCCTATCCCTTTGCTTATTTATATTTATATACTTGTAAAGGGTTGGCATTATAATAATAAATCATAATAGTTTATAATTTAGTGTGATAAATTTTTCAAAATAAATGACTACATCAATAAAAGAGTGTTCAAACTGAATAAAGAATGCATTACATTAACTATATAGGCTCTTTCCCAAGCAGCAAGCTGACGTCATTATGACGTCATTTTTAAGTCATTTTTGGTCTTAGGACGTCATCAGACCAAAATTAGACGTCATTTTAACGACATTTTAATGACGTGTTTTTGACGTCGTTAAAGTGACGTCTAAATCTAATGACGTCATGTTTAGAAAACCCGCCAGAAAAATTTTGTGACATTATATAATTCGTGTCAAAATCCAATCGAAATATCATATGACAGAAAAATAAGACTAATAATTTGACAAAATTGAATTAGGAAAAACTATACCGATAGATGGACAATAATCTACTACGTTTATTCAACATCTTTGCTTTTATCGCCTACACCGTACCGATGAGACCAAAATAGTTCGAGACCGGTCTGCAGTTGGTGATCTCAATTAGCTTTGAAAGAAATATCTTCGGCTAGTGTAAAAATCTGCATCTCCAGGTTGGACAGTGTCCCGAGAGATGCGACTTGCAGTGCAAGGAAATTGCAAGCAGTAAGGAGTTTTTTCCTATTTAAATTTTCAAATAAAATATCGTATTATTTTAGCTTTAAAAAAATATATATGCGTCAATTTATCGTCATCTTAAAGACGTCATTATGACGTCATTAACGTGACGTCTTTTGTCTGTGACTTAGGGAAGTTAATTTAACGTCATTTTGTCGTCATCTTATGACGTCTTTTCTGACCAAATGTGACTAAAAAGACGCCAATAAGACGTCAGCTTGCTGCTTGGGTTTATTAATTTTTTTATAAGATATACCATGCCAATTTAATTTTGAAAATTGTACACTTTGAAACTAGCCCCCTTATAGTAAAACCTTTTTAGGGGTTCTTTTGACAAGTCTACTACGAATATTCATACCAGCACATATGGAAGCGCAGCTTTAACCTAGTCTGTCAATGTCACATGTTCAGATGTCGGACTGGGCACACGTGTCACTATTTCTGTCGGGCTGTCGGCAGCTTATTACAATGTTTTACATGCAATTTTTAGACATTGTGCCGAAAATCGCAAGGGTTATACGTTGCTCGGTCCGACACCCGATATATTTAACATTGACAGGCTGGCCTAAAACGTGGTTTCGTGGTAGACTCGTCACAAGGAACTCCCCTAAAAAGGGTTTAAAAGTGTATTATCGTGAAGTCAATTTCATTAGTGGCTCAGGAACTATTATCTATTAATGTATCATTAAAAACGTGCATAAATTGACGAGGTTTTTTAGAAGCAAATCACACTAAATACCCTATGGGAAATTCAAATTAAGAAGCACAGTGTTGCAATTCGGTCAAACAGCTGAAAAAATGGGTATCTAGATTCAATTTGGCGAAGAATATTTACATAAATTACCTGATTAGTTATTAAATTTCACGAAAAATTTTAGGTATCATTGTCTGACAACCTACACAAAGCAGGATAATAGTCAGTGTGTCGAGAAACTTTTATATGTATATAAAGCGTAAGTTCTTCGTTATTTAGACTTGAATGTACCAAAACTGACTTTGCACGTTTTGCTTTATTGCTGAATATTTAACGAAAACCACTTAAACGCTTAACACTAGTTGTAGACTAACTATTTTCTTATTTTTAATACATTCATCCCATAAATCATAAAAATTCTTTAAAAAATAGAATATTAACTGCAACAACAGAAAGCAAAACTTGATTATAAAATGCCATTATGTTTTAAATTTGCTACTGCAACGTTGCCAAGTCGCGTAATTTTAGTTTTCAATTTTTCACATTTTAAAAATCGATGGTTTTTTCGATAACTATACTTTGCCGTTGGTTATAGGTATAGGTCGTTTAAAGTATACAACATACTTAAAATTTAATGCAAAAATTAAATATAAAAATTTACACTTACAAGAGCACAAAAAAATATGCCAACAAACCTGCAGGTTTTTCATAATATTACAAACTATTATTTTGTAAATAATGTATAGCTCTGATCCCGGTTTTTGCATTTAAAATAACAAAGTTTTTCGCAGAAAATCGATCATTTGTTCTAGTGGTTATGAAATGTTACAACAAATTACCGAAAATATAAAAAAATACTTAAAAAAATCTAATACTGTGCAAAAACAGTATCTTAATAACTTTGTTAAAGTTATTCGCGATCAAAATGGGTCAAAATTTAGACGTTCACCCTGTATTGTAAGGAAGGTGGAAATAAATGTTTTACCTTCACAGGCATGAAGTAAAAGTGTTAGTGCTTTTAGCTTTAGAAACTAAAATTTTAATTAATAAAAGGGTAAAGCCGCATCCTCGGGAATCGCTGAAGGGTTCTAGGTAAAAAGAAACCCTACGGATAAATTTAATTTACACTTTAAAACCGGTATAAATTAAACTGGAAATAATTAATGTCATATAATTAGGAATATTGAAATTTCGAGTATTGCATTTGAATTAAATTGCCGTTCCTTTAAAAAAAACCTTAAAAACTATATCTACACAAAAAAAAAATATATAAATTTAACATTATTAGTCGGGTCAATAAAGCTATAAAACAGGCAATCGCTGACAGTCATTAAATTCGGCTCCGATTTTGATTTTTTTAACTTTTAATTTATGTATGTGGTATGTTATGTAAAATCAGAAACCTCTTAAAGACGGCAAATAATTATTTGTATTTTTTAACAATAAAAAACTTCATATAAACATCATGTTATAGCCTAAATTTAGGAAATTTTTTTACAGCACGTTTTTTACCACAACAGATATTTGTGAAAAATTTGGGAGACACCTTCAAAGCATGCATCAAAGAACATTGTTTTAAGTACAGAAAAAAAATTGTCATTGTCGTCTGTGAGGGATATTTGGAGTCATATTTTTTGAACGAAATAGTACGTCACTGCATTTTCCTTACAATATTTTTTATTTTTTTTTTAATGTTTGATAGCTTTGAAACAAATTTTGTTTCCTGACTTTTTTATACGATGGTTTCGCGTAAAAAATAAAAATCATTTCTCGGCATAGTTTAATCGCTATCCAAATCTAGAAGAATAAATAATAATGGTGATTTTTTACAGGGGCGGTCATAGGGGGGCATGGGGACCATGCCCCCCACCCCTGGATGCGACATCCTTTCTATTTTATTGTGTTTCATACATGTCTAATGGCAAATATGGGCATTTATTGAGGGTCCGAGGGGTGAGGCTGATGATGGAATTAAAGAGTGAGGACCTTTTTAAATACGTAGGAAGGAGGTTTTGTGTAATTTTATTTTCCTACGACAACTTGTGAAAATAGCAAATAGCACACTGATTTTATGCATAGAAAATGCGTTATATCACACTAGTGTTGCAAATTACTTTACAGCACTAGTGTTGCAAAGTACTTTACAACACTGGTGTGATACATATTATGATGTCATTTTAAAAACTGCTATTGGTTTTTCAAGTGACATATTTATTGTAGTGACAGTAAAAAAACTTTTTATTTACCTTAAACGGTAGAACCCAAATTAGCGAAAATCATCTTATTTTATATTTATTAAAATTTACGAAAAAATAAAAACATAAACAAAAATAGACATAACCACAAAAAACAACTTTCACTGACTGGCACAGTGTTGTCAGGTAAGTAGATCAAATTAAAAATCTCCCTTCTACCTTTGAGCACGTACTTTATAGAGGTAGCCTTGCCGCTTGACCGTTCGACCTAAAGCGCCAGAGAAAAAAAAGCCTATAGATCAAATTCCTTCCTCTCTTTCTTCGTGTACTCAAACAACTAGTTAAATCTTTTTTTTAATCCCTAATTAAACCTAAGGCTAATACACACTTTATGAATCCACTTTCTTTTATCCATTCATAAATAGAATCAGACCCTTCCGACGTTGCCAAATGCTTTCCATATTTTGCATGGTAACTGACGTTTGGTAGTCGTTTTTTCCTAACTTTTAGGACTTTAGGTTATGCATTTACAATTTTCATATTTTTTATATTTTTCTTAAAAATATGAGGAAAAACTGTTATTTTTACTTAATTTTATATGTGATGTTCAGTTTCATTAACTCGTTTTACCAATTTTACCCCACCCAGCACCTCTTTTCACTCCCCGGTCCCGTAAGTTTATTTACTGATATTTTTAAAAAAACGGAATATTTTGGATATGCACCACTTACGTTTTATTTAGAAGAGTGTCTAAAATATGTAAGAATCGATAATTTTTAAAAACACTTATAATAGCAGAAAACCGTATTAAACTATTAGCGTTATTACCTAACAAAACCATACAATTTTTATTAAGTGAGGGCCTTTTTAAATTCCATAATGATAAAAGTTATATAATGCTTCTAGAGGTGATTTTCGATGTAAAAATATTGTCAAAACAGTATAATATAGCAGTGAGGAAAAGTATATATCACACTAGTGTTGCAAAGTAAATATCACCCTAGTGTTGCAAAGTTCTCAATTGTTTTTTATTTTTTCTGAACAGACAAACTTTAATTTATTTATTTTTTGGTGAATAATTTGTGGTCGTAGGAAAAATAGTGTACAGTACTCGTGTGAAAATGACTTTCTTACACTCGTGGGTTTGTCGCACTCGGCTAACGCCTCGTGCTACAATATTCCCACTCGTGTGAAATTAGTCATTTTCCACACTTGTAATGTAATATACTAAAAACGAATGAAAGGTGAAAACATTAAAAAGGGGTTAAAGGACCTTTTTCTTTTGCCCTTCAAAAAATTTGAACCTCCTTTCAAAATGTTTGTTTTTGCCACCTCACACACTTCTCCTTGGCCCATGGCCCCTCCTCAGAAAGTCGATATGACCGCCCCTGTTTTTTAAATACATAATTTGATAAAAGCAATACGAGATGACCATGCCATGAAATGCATCTTTATTGATGCGGCTATGTAGCCTAATTTTTTCTGTACTAATTTATTTTTGTCAATTTATTTATTTATTTATTAGATATAAATATAAATCCTTTAAAATCTTAACATATTTTTATTGCATAATAATATTTTGCGTATTTAAATAACTCTATTTACTTATAGGTATTATTATTGGACACTAAAATTATATTTTATAGTCCATATGGATATAAAATCCATTTTGATATATATTCAATTTTAATATTGATACACGGCTAAACCCCAACCGAATTGTAAACTATATTATCATAATAAAAGTTTAATTTATATTGTTATGATGAAACTTAATTTTATTAAAGTTATAATGTATGGTATATTTTTTTATACAGGGTGTTAGGGAAATAATGTTCGTAACTTCAAGAGGCGATTTTTTTCCTTATTCTAAGCAAAAAGTTTACAATAAATTATGTCCAAAAATTAATCGTTTTCGAGAAAATTGAGTCGTAAATAACTAAATTTCCCCAAATATTTGGCAACATTGCAACATATCAAGGATACGAGAGCACAAGGACGGCAACCGATTCATCGAATTGTTTACGTTTTAGTTTATAGTTTAACACAATTTTGTTGTTAATATTTTTTATTTAATAACGCTTTAGTACATTACATTTATTCAGAAAAAATGACAGGACTTAGCGATACGCAGCGAAACAAAAGTTACTTTTTATGGGCGAAAAAACCGGTTTGTGCGCAAGCAAGTTGAGGGTAACAGCACCTGGCGCCAAACAAACTATCCGCATTATCGGAAAGAATTCGTCGACGGCGCGGCGTCCTGGTTTTCTGTTTGAAGTACGGTAGCTAATGAGCGTCACGGTCAGACCGCGGACGAAGGGTACGGGGTGCCGGTGTTTGTATTTTGCCACGGCAAATGCTTCTTGCCACTGCGGATCTAAATGTAGGTTATCTATGAATACCATGCACCAAAAATGGAAAGAAAACACAACATTCGTAAATCACATAAAATTTAAGTTAAATGTATTAGTAATAACAATACTTTTCGTACGCCACGCCGCGCCGTGTCGAATCCTCGTCAGTTGAATTCAATTTTCTTTCTTTGGTTTCCACTGTAACATGTTTTCCCCGATTGTTAAAATAGGCACTACGTTCTCTGTGTTCAGAAGTCTTTGGAAGTCTTCTATAAATGTTTTTCTAGCTGGTAACTACCTTTGATCAGGAAAACGTTCTTTGCAAATAAATCTAGCTTCTTTAGGACTGCAATGAGCCTCTCCGTCACTAAAAAGCATATTGTAATATAGATGGGTCCACATTTAATTCATTCTGAAAGCAATACCGCAAAGTACAGCAAAAATGATAAAGTAAACAAACCTTTTCGGAATCAAATAGCCTCGAACAGAGCCTGATTACATATTTTTAGATAAATAATAAAAAAAACATTGCCTAAAGACGTATTACGTACTTAAAAAACATCCTCTTATTTCGACTTTGTCCTACTATAAAACCGGTGGCACGTGGCGTGGTACTAGAAACTCGTCGGATTAAATATTTTTTGCTGCAATAGATCATTGTTCACAAAAGGGTTTGTTTACTGTATCATTTTTGTGAACTTGGTGGCATCGCTTTCAGAATGAATTAAATGTGGACTCATCTTTACTTGCGTACAAAAAAATCTATTTAGTATCAAAATGCACGCGCTGATAAAATATTACAAAAATAAAACGTGATTATAATTAGGGTAAACATAACTTGCATTAATGTATGCAAGAAACTATCAAACGTTATTTTCCCTACGTAGATGTTTATTTTTTTGCCTACCGACACCATGTTCCTTACGACATTGTCAATTGTGTCAGGGATTTTGTTTGTCTGTTTTTCTTTGAGAAATTGTATTTAATAAGCAAAAAAATAGTTATTTTTGTACCAAGGACTTAAAATATCACATTTACGCCCGCGGTAGAAAGTCGTTGCCCGAGCTCCGCGAGGGCAACAATCAGCTGTGGGCATTCTTTAATTTTATTATTGTTATATAAATTTATAAATGCAGGCGTTTTTGATACTTTTGTGCCCTAGGGCGTAAAAGTAAAATTTTGCGCCCTTAAATGGGGGCGTAATATTGTATTTTACGACCGGTCGTAAAAAAATATTTTTGGAGACAGTTAATTAGTAAATATTATGTATTAATTCAAGTTACGCTATAAGGCTCATGATTTTAAATAATTAAGGTGAAAAAATAATTTATTTTATGCCTAAAAATAAATAAGTTCAGCATTTTCTTTTCTCCTAAAGGGTTGAACTGCCTAAAAATAAATAAGTTCAGCATTTTCTTTTCTCCTAAAGGGTTGATTTTGGACCTACGTTATAAAGAACTTTTTGCTTAAAATAATGGAAATAAATCACCTCTTAAAGTTGCGAACATTATTTTCCAAACAGCTCGTATAAAGACATTTTCTTGGCTATATCTTCGAAATTAATTTTGTATCATTGGCAACTTAGTTATGAGATTTTACAAAAAAAAACAAAGATAGCTCTTGCTCTGCAACAATATTAATTTTAAATAAAACTTTTACAACGTTTTAAATTTTATTTTTATAAAACTTTAGGAATGTTAGTAATCAGCTCTTTTATTATTTTGCTACGCTAACTATAAAATTTATAATGAAAATACCAAAACATGCACAATTAATTATACAACGTCTTACAACAAGTTATGATACGATGTGGTATGACTAAGGAGGCCTAGGGTATGACAAGTCATATTATTTGCTTTTGAAACTTTTTCCAGGTCATTCCATAAGTTTTGAAGTTTGAAAGAAAAAGCAAAATTTTAAGGTTTTAGATAATACAAGGTGTCCGGAAAGGTATGGTCATAAATAATAGGGGTACAGAGTGACAAATAATATTAGTACTTCATATAAAAAAGTTCTATCGTGCTTCGTTAGGAAGTTATTGAAATTGAAAGTCAAAATTAAAACTTATTTCAATTATAACTTTTAAACTGTTACCACAGTACCAATGATATTTGGGCAACTAAATATATATCCCTCATACTCATACTAAGGTTCCTTTCCATAGGTAAATTAATGTTCAGTAAATCGGAGTAATACAGGGTAAGTCGATTTTTTTTTATGTATGTATTTTTGAGGTGACAATTTTGATATTCTGCTTTGACCGTTTGATTTAATATCTTTTTTTTACAAAAAGGTTTACTCTATTTAAATCAATATTTTGGACCGTTTTTATAAAATCGCATTTTAAATACCGACGACCGGCATTTTGTATGTAACACAAAATTCCATTTATATTGATTTAAATAAGGTATACCTTTCTTGTAAAAAAAATATATTTACTCAAACGGTCAAAGCAAAATATGAGATTTGTTATCTCAAAAATACCTACATAAAAATGAAAAAAAAGTCTCATCCTGTATAATCCCGACTTACTGAACATCAATTTACCTATCGAAAGAACAATTAGTATCGGTATGAGAGACGTAGATATTTTTGTTGCCCAAATAGCACTGGTACTGTGGCAACAGTTTAAGAGTTATAACAGAATTTTTTTATTTATTTCAATTTCAATAACTCCTATAACCCTGTTTCGTTGCAAGAGAGAGTAATAAATCATTTAATTTTATGGCAATTCGCTTTCTGGCTACTTCACCTTTCACTTGATGCCCATATAAGTTCTATGGGGTTTAGTTCGCAGTGATAAGGTGGCAGCCGATATACAGTTATATTTTGTTTCTTAGCTATTTCATCAATTACAAAACGTGTGTACTTAGCTTTATTTGTGGCGACTTCACTTTTTACTAGCTGCAACAACTCTAGTTTAACACTATCTGTAGGATGTTCAATATTTTGCTGCATCAACCAGGATTGAATGTCTTTTTAAGCCAGCTTAAATTTGGAACACGATCTACTTTTTTGGAGTGGTAACTTGCATTATCCATTACAATAATCGAACCCTCTGGTATTAAGTCGATCATCTGCGAAAACCATTCTTCAAATACATCAGCATTCATATCTTCGTGATAATCTCCTGTTTTTTGGACTCAAACATTAAAAGACCTCCATCTACAAAACCATTCTCGTTTCCAATATGAGTAATAATTAGTCTACGCCCCTTTCCAGATGGAGGTTTTAAACCCGTAGAAAGTCCTTCATTAAAAGCCTGGCGAGCAGTTGTTATATTCCCATCTTGCCAATATTTTTTAACGGTATGTCCTTCATTTATCCAAGTCTCATCTAGATAATATATTGTCTTTCCTTCAGTACGAGCTTTTTTATTTTTCTCAAATAATCTCTCCTCCAATGGACAATTTCTCCATTCTCTATTAATAAAGATTTTCTTTGGAATTTTTTCCACTGAAAATTTAGACCTTTTAAGATTTTCCAAAGTTTAACTCTACTTATTTCCGGCACGTGTGGATGATTTTTCGCAGCTTGAAACATGACATCTAAAGTAGGGATTTTTTTCGGTAAAATAACTATGTACAATTCGTCGAATTGTTTGTTTTGTGTCGTCTGTTATATAAAGTTCTGTTTTGCCCGGTCGCTTTTTTGGTGGAATTATACCTCCCTCTTTTTCTTGTTTCAAAATTCTGTAAATTGTCGCTTTTCCCACCCCAGTCATCAACGCACATTTTTGAACACAATCGTCCACACCTAAATTAGAGCTTTGATCATTTCTAATATAATCGAATACGTTTTTAACAATCTGCTTTTCGTTTACAGTTAAATGTCCGAAACATGGGCGTTTCGGCGGAGAAGCCATTTTTACAATACTGTAATACTTTGAACAATACTCTAACAATTTATAACCACTCAGTTGCACATACGGAAAGATACTAAAATATATATAAAATTTATAATCCTTATTTAACGCAATTCGGTGTATTTCTACCTGTTCTTTGCACAGAGACTGGTGCGCCTATGGTTTACAACCTTCTAACCGTCCCGAGACATTTTTATTGCTATCTCTTGCAAAAAATAGGGTATAACGAAGCGCGATAGATTTTTTTATATAAAGGACTAACTGTATTTTGGCTTACTCTATCACCCCTATCATTTACGACCCTACCTTTCGAGAACTCTGTTTATTTTTTTAAATAACAAATTCTATTGTATTTTTATCAATCGGATAAAAAAAGTTATTTTTTTTTAGTCCGATTTATTTCAAAGCTAAATTTTTATTCTCAAGAAATATTTTTTGGGGGACGCTTTGTATAATAAATAATTTTAAAATTAAATTCGCATTATTTCTCAGTACAGTGTTTTCGGTAAAATATATAAATAATATACGTCATTGATTTCATATTAGGCCGAATTGGATTTGGGGCTTTTTGACATTATTAAATTTTTTTAAGTGTATAACAAAATAAATTTATTTTAAATCTATAGCAATATAATTGAATTTTTGGAAATTAACTGGTAGTGTTTATAAAAGCATATTTGGTATACGGGGTTTTTCTTGAATTATGAACCTAAAAGAGTTTTCTGTTTTCCTATCAAGATATCGAACATCAAACTTTAAAATCAAACTAGTTCAACTATACTTCTTCTTCTATTTTTACACCAGTCCTAATTTAAAAATAAATTTAGGAGCCTTTGTAAAAACCTATTGTTAGGTTATGGGAATTGTGGGATGACGGACTCCCTACCTAATTATTTTCATTCTTTGCATACAAAACAATGATTAAAAAAGAAAAATAGATGAATACAGCATAAGTGAAAAAAACGTCCGCATGGGTACCGCGCACTACAAAAACAGACATGCGCAATAAGATTGTACAAAAGGCCCAAAAACAATCAATATTTTTCAACGGCTGATCGACAGAGCGCTCTCTACAGTGTTGCCAGGTGCGTAAGGATGAATATCCTTTGCATGGTTTTAAAAACAATTATCTTTTGGGGTATTTTGAAAAAAATCTTCGTTTTGTAAGATTGTTTTGTTATTTTATTTGTTGGTTTAATAATATTTAACATAAAAGTCTTAAATAAAAATATCGCATTACTTTCTTTATTTATTTGTTGTATTAGAACATTTATCTATTAAAGGTGGCGTCATTGCTAGAGGGTAATAAAAGCCTAAATCCTCAAAGTTATACAGCTACTAAATACCAAGTATAGAAAACATTGCCCATGGAAAATAAGGGTTTTCTTTTACATTGAATACATTAAAGGTGTTTTTCTACATTTTTTTAGAATGTGCATAAATGATGTAAAATAAAAAATAAACACATATTTAACGTAGCATCTAAATCGCTAAAAACCCACAAATCGCTGGCTAAGAGTTATAGGGTTCTATGCACTGATCTCGATGGATTGCCAATGTTATCACCTGCGCGAAACAAAAGTTACATTTCATAGGCGAAAAAACCGGTTTGTGCGCAAGCCAGTTGAGGGTAAACGCACCTGGCGCCAAACAAACTATCCGCATTATCGAAATGAATTTGTCGACGGCGTCCTGGTTTTCTGTTCGAAGTACGGTAGCTAATGAGCGTCACGGTCAGACCGCGGGCGAAGGGTACGGGGTGCCGGTGTTTGTATTTTGCCACGGCTTTTAAGTGCGCATGTTCGTCCACCCATTCATTTCTTTGACTGCTCGAGGTCGTAAAATCCGAAAAATGCTTCTTGCCACTGCGAATCTAAATGTAGGTTATCTATGGTTCTATATTACAAGCTAGGTTTTATGGGGTACATAGAACTTTATAACTTATAGTAGGAGCTATTTCTATACAATTGTATATTGTAATGGTTATAATTTGAATAACAAAACAACAGAGTGACTTAAAAAGTATATGTTTTATATAACTTTGAGGACACATTAGCTTAAAATTGACCAAATTGTAGCAAAGAAGCCTATAACTGTAAACCAGCAAAATGCTTTCAGTGTTGCGAACCTTGGTAAATAAAAAGTATTTATTTTTATCTTAAAACAAAAAGCGTTTGAACTCAACACAGTTGGTTGTTGTAAAAACTAAGCCCTTGTTTATAGAAGTTCAGCTAAATTAAAAGGTATATAGGCCAGTAAAACGACAACAAAGAAAACACGATTAACAATTCTATCTTAAATGTTAACTTGCCGGTATTCTCTGTCTAATCTTTACTTGATAGTATTCTACACCCGTAAGACCGTCTCCTTTCCACGCATTGCCTATGTACGTTTTTATTTGGCTGAGCGTGTATAGTAACAAAGCCTTTTCCCGACAAAAATATAATATTTACCGAATTATTTACAGCTAGAAATAAAACATGATTTGAGTTTTTAAATCAATACGAACATTTAACAACAAACCATTAATAATATTTCCGTAATCCAATTTTAAAATGGAAAAGCATTTATTGAATAATTAACTTTATGTCACATTCATTTGGTTTTGAATGAAGTGAATTTTCAATATGTTTTATTGCAGATATTGTTTTATTATTTTAAATGCATTTATCAAAAATAAAACAATAAAGATTTATTTAAAAACAGCAATATATACACGTCTTGAACCAGCTCAATGCTTCCAATTAAGTGTATGTGTGTTGAAGACTATCAAGTAGAGATTGGACGATTGAAGGGAAGTCTACATGGAGTTAAAGCAAGGCAAAGAAAAGAAAAAAGGCACTTAAAATTTAAAAGTTTAAATAGACGTCATTTAAAATGATTGTTTAAACACTAGAAATGAAGGAACGAAAAAACTGGAGACTTGAGGATCTCTCCAGATGGACTATAGAGAGATGCAAAAAGGGAAAAATAAAATAGGGAAGAGATTTTTCGCAACATTTTAGTATCATTACTTAACACTAAAAAGTTAACATTTACTGCCTTTTCACACTTGCGGAAGATGGATAGTTAGGCGACAAACCAACGCTGTCGATTTTCCGCGTTCTCAACGTGTAAATGGTCTCATAAGACTCCATACACTTTGATAGCGTCGGTCCTCGCCCAACTATCCGTCTTCCGCTGATGTGAAAAGGCACTTACTTTTCGGTATAGAGAATTATATATCAAGAGCAGGTTTCTGAGATTTGTAAGGGTCGAGAATAATAATTTATTTAACCATTAGTTTTCTGGCATCTTCAGAAAAAAATAAAAACTGTAATATTATAGTATTATTTGTCGCAATAGTAATGGCTCTTAAACACAAGGTGCTCTCAAAATTAAGTCATTAGTTTTAAGAGACTCAGTAGTAGGTGCGTGCCAAATTTTATGAAATTTCTTAAACAGTTTTAAAGTTATAATAGTAGGGGAGCCCAAGATGCTAAATTTGCAGTTACTCTAGCGTCATAGAGACCTATTGGGTTGCAAAGCTTAGATGATAAGAAGAAAAAATGTTATATAATGTATACCTTTTTATTAGGGTGTTAAGCGGCTATAGACTTTTAAGTATGTCAAAAAATATTTTTATTATTTCGGCTTGTGAATATCGTTCAAATCGTATTGAATTATATATTTTTCGTTACCGTTGAATTATTTTCTTGTCAAAATAATGTTTTTTTTCAACTTTGTAGTCACCTGCTTTCTTTACTTCTCTACGTCACTCTCAAATTGTCAGATAAATGGAATATACACTATTTAGCATGTAATTATCTTACCATATCTTAATCTGACGCGCACGACAATTTGTGATGAATATATTTTTGTTTTTTACGATCGCCCCTGTATACGGGTCTCATATTTGGTAAAGATATTTACGCTGGTACACGGTATCCTCTGGTATATTTTTCTGACGCGCTGTAGTTACTTCAGAAATCCCCTCTTGGGCTCCCCTACCATAATAAGAATACTTTTTTTTCTTAAAATTTTAATACCCTTTAGCTCAAAATTTAAGGGGTTTACGACCTTTGTTAATATAAACTTTTCTTCCTAGAATGAGCTAAGGAATCGTACCATAGATATCTCACATTTAAATACACAGAGCCTAGAGTTGCCTTTTGCGGATTTTTACGACCTTGCGCAGTAAACAAACTCGAGGCCTACCGGAAGGTTCTTGGTACACGCGCATTAAAATGTCATGTTCAGTACCGGACTTCAATCTTTTTTAAATTATTAAATAACTTGAAAATCTTAAAATGTCAGTATCTTAATGTGTAAAGAAAAATATTCGTTATATATTTATATAATATATAACGAATATATATTTTACATTTCTTTACGAATATAAATTAGGTGGTGATATAAAAAAATATCATCGACACGATACGTCAACAGTACAATAAGTACAACAAAGATTTGCTAAATTATCTTTGAAGAAAAGGTAAACGGATTACCTGGGTCACGTTGACAGGAATAATAACTTAATATTTTAAATTGTCACTTGATAAAATAAAACAAAGGATATGGCCCAGGTTCTGAGATGTATTTTGGACTACTAAAAATTAATGCGTGATCAGAAAAGTCACAATTTTGTCCTGATCCTAAAAAACTTTGGATATGTTTTATTCTTAGTTTAATAGACAAGGGCATGCGAGTCATGAACAACAATGTTTTTCTTTAGTTTTAAAGTTCTTAAGAAATTTATTCAAGAATGAAAAAGTAATGGTGGCTCAGATATGCAAAATACGTTATTTATTTATGTTCTAAACTTAAATCAAGGGTAAATTTTGCTTTAGCATCCACCAATATTTGTCACCCGTAGCAGACACCACCGTTTGCCCCCACCTCTCCTAGATCCGGGACTGCTTTTAATACTTTTTTCCTTAAATACGTGAAACAATTGACATATAGCGTATTAAACGTTTTTGATGTAACTGTATTTTTAAAAATTTATTTAAATACGGTACTGACTCAAAACTTCAAATGGAAAAGCGGCAATAAATTCACATGATTCTGCCCGATACTTCGTTTGGCGCCAGGCGCGTTCCCTTTCGATTTGATTGCGCACAAACTCATTTTTTCGCACATGAATTGTAACTTTTGTTTCGCGTAGGTAACAAGCATTGGCTATCCATCAAGATCAGTGAATCGTACCCTGTATTTTTAGCCATCAATTTAATTACACCCTGTATTAAATATTTCTTTATATGTTATATAAATATTGTAATACTTTAACTATACTATGATTATTAGTAACATTATAATTACATTTCTTTGTTTAAACGTTTCAATTTTTTTAACTGAAACTCGAATATTCCTTTAAAAATACAACTTTGTTCTTCAATCAAATAGGCTAAATTATTTAGACAACAGCAAAAACTTAAAATTAAAAATATCATTTTTATTTTTCTTGTCTCTTTACTAACATTTTCGACCCCTTATATTAGTGTTCTAGGGTTGCTGACATCTGTGGCCTTTATTTTCTCCGTCGGCGACAAAATAAAATGTAATGAAATTTTATGGTTTCCTATTTGAACCCAGCGGACTCCATCGTCATTTCACGTTTAATTGCGTATTTTTTATTTACCAACTTTTAAAACGTTATACAAAAATTTACGTAAATTTATAAGTAATGTTCTTAAATTATTTAAAAAAAAATACCAGATAGGCGCTTTGAATATAACAAAACCCATAAACATAAACATACAAGGAAAAGATGAAAAGTACATACAAAATAAGTATAAAAATAGTTATTTATTATACAAGGAAAAAAGCTTTAGATTTTAGCTCGAGGTTGTGTTTTCTCCCGACGCGAAATGGAGGAAAACAATAAACCGAGAGCTAAAATCCAAAATTTTTTCGTGTATATGTTAAGATCAAACACCGATTTCGGCCAATGGTCGAAAAATACGGCCAAAACGCGTTCTGCCCCCACCATATTGCCAATGTCCGAAATATCGCTTTCCGGCTATTTAATGTATACCAGAACGCGTTCTGGATCTTTTGAAATTGCCAGAATGCGTATTGACTTTTCGCAGTTAGCCTGAAAGCATTCTGGTTAGTTCTGGTTAGTTCTGGTTCTGGTTAGTTCTGGTTCTGGTTCTAGTTCTAGTTAGAACTAACCAGAACTAACCAACCTACATCGATTACGAATTACAAGTTGAGACACGTACAAAATCGCTTTCTGCACTGAAAAAAATATCCACTATATTCAAGAGTAATGATCTTGACTAAATGCAAGCTTACATTCATATATCCGCAATAACAACTAATCTTGTTCAAGAAAACATATACCCCTTTAATCAATATTAAAAATTTATTTAATTTAATTTTATATATTATTTAAATAAGTATAGCTATACTAGACCGAATATTTTAGCTTTCTTAATATAAAACAAACTGGGCTTTATTTAAGTATAGTAATCTTTTAATGAAAATTGTAATTGCGATTTGCTTAAGAATAACTAAACTTGGAATAAGTATAAGAATTATTGCATTAATTATATGCAATTCTCAGGTTAAATCTAAATTATCTTTATTAAAGGATAATTATTTTTAATACAAACACTATTTTTGCTTAGATTTAAACTTCGATAAGTTTAAACAAAGCATATTAAATATTATTGCAAATAGTTTCATATCTTTATTTTTATTTTATTTATTTACAATATTTACAATATTTATTTATTTACAATAAAATATAAAATATTTTATCATAGAACAATATCCATACAACTAAAAAGTATTTTAATACAACTAAACAATGAGTATTTTTAATGCACCTAGATGTAAAAAACATCTGTATGTGCATAAGGTTATCCTAAAACCAAGCCATATTCCTAAAATTAAATATAACCTAAATTACTTAGTATAAAACTACTAATATATTATACACCAATTATAAACACTTATTAATACATATGAAACAAACAACCCAACTATCTAGAACCAAACACAACCCTTCTAAATTGTTGACCATTATCACAAATGTATCAGCTTACATAAGAATCTACTAATATATTAGAATACATTTTGAGTTCCGCCCGGGAATTACATGGATTGACATAAAATAAATTAGAGCCAAAAAAAAAAATTGAAAAGTGTTTCACATTTTAAGACTGCTACAAAACTAAACTACAACATATTTTTTAAAAATTTTAGTTTTTCGATATAATCAAAAGAGTCAGATTTTACAAAATAGTTTAGTCCTATAAGTTTTCCACCAGTCTTAGTATGTGACACAATTTTTAAAATTTTCTTGACTCCAATGTATTTTATATCAATCAATGTCATTACGGGAAGGACACCCTGAATTTTATTTAAGGTATGAACCCAGTTGCAAAAATAATTATTTGAAGTAAACAAAATAAAAACACATAATTTAATAATATTGCCTAAATATTTAAAATGTACACTACAAAGTATAATACATTTTATATTGTTTTAACTAAAATATTGGAACTTAAAAAAAATATTAAAATTTACAAGATATATGATAAACTGGATACTACTCTTGTTTCATAAGACCTTCTTGGGACATTTTTCTATATTTTCAACAAGTTTCAAGCAGTAAAGACAGATAGAAACTCTTTTTGTGTCAGGCACCTGAAATTAACAGAATGGTAAAAATATAATTTGTTTTGCTTTTAGTTTAATGCTAAATATACTACCTAAGCTATATAAGCAAAACCTTTCTAAAAAACATTAAAACATTCTTAGTTTTGTTCCCTGTACGAACTGAAAATACGAATACTTTTGGAAGAATTAAAAAAAAGCACCAAGAGATTTTAAAAGTAATCTAACATCAAAATAGAAGAGCCATGCCTTATAAACAAACAGTATTATACCTAAACACATTTCATAAAAATTATAACCTGAATTCACTATTTCCCCCTTCTTTTTGCACTCAATTCTTGAGTTTTCTGCTAAGTTGGTACTTAATATTTAGTTTCCACCTCTAAAAACACCATTTTTTCTATTTATTTTATCCATTTTTTCCATAAAATAATAAAGCTTCACTTTCAGCGGCAGTGACAATGACAGACTGCGATTAAAAATGTTTGAAAGTGAAGCTTTGCGATTTTATAGAAAAAAACGGTTAAAATAAATAGAAAAATGGGGTTATTAGAGGTGGAAATCAAATATTGTGTACCAATTTACCTTTCAATCAAGAATTGAGTGCAAAAAGAAGGAGAGAAATAGTGAATTCAGGATTAGTTTTGGTTATCAAGTCTAAAGATGAATATTTCGGAGAACAACGAAACGAGTCCGACTAAAAATTCTTTCACATTCGTGATCAGCGCCCACAAAACCCCCGTATACCAAATTTCATTAAAATCGGCGATGCGTCCGGTTTGTAGATAATTACCAACAAATTTGTGCAAATACATTTGCCGTAAAAACGGATGTAATAAATAGTTCAGTCTAATTTGTACAAATGGCATGCACCAAATCAACTTGTGCAAATTGCATGAGCGTGAAAACCCACCTTAAAAGCATATTCCTACCTATATAGATTTTTTTAAATTGTTTAAACACGTTTAGTTATTCTAACCTATAAAAGTATTTTGCACCTGATATAAAAATGTTACTGTACTGTTACTTTGTGTACTTACCTTGAAAAATGGGGATTAAATCCATCATTTCCCATTCAGTGAGCAAATTTTCCAATTCCATATTCAAATCGACATAAACATTCACACCCGCTATACAGATAAAAAGAAAAATGCACCGGCTCGACTCCACTATCTCAAGTCTCGGACACATGAAAAATGGCGTGATCAAATCCCGCCGCAAAGCGCGTTGCTATTGGTCGAGGTGAGCGCCACCGCACCGCGTGTTCTTCGCGGCACTTTCAAATAGAATTACTGTTCAAGCAAGATGCTTAAACTCTAATCTAAGTATAGCTAATATTAGGTCGATTTGAATATGAGAGTTTTAGGTAAAGAAGTTACGCTCGACGTGAATCTGGAGCAAATGATTGGATTTAAAGCCCGTCAAAATATTAAGCGAACTGTCAGAGGTAAGTAACACATAAGTTTAACAGTTATTCAAAGTAACAATTTTCTTATATCAGGTGCAAAATACTTTTATAGGTTAGAATAACTAAACGTGTTTAAACAATTTAAAAAAATCTATATAGGTAGGAATATGCTTTTAAGGTGGGTTTTCACGCTCATGCAATTTGCACAAGTTGATTTGTGCATGCCATTTGTACAAATTAGACTGAACTATTTATTACATCCGTTTTTACGGCAAATGTATTTGCACAAATTTGTTGGTAATTATCTACAAACCGGACGCATCGCCGATTTTAATGAAATTTGGTATACGGGGGTTTTGTGGGCGCTGATCACGAATGTGAAAGAATTTTTAGTCGGACTCGTTTCGTTCTCGAAATATTCATCTTTAGACTTGATAATCAAAACTAATCCTGAATTCACTATTTCTCTCCTTCTTTTGCACTCAATTCTTGATTGAAAGGTAAATTGGTACACAATATTTGATTTCCACCTCTAATAACCCCATTTTTCTATTTATTTTAACCGTTTTTCTATAAAATCGCAAAGCTTCACTTTCAAACATTTTAATCGCAGTCTGTCATTGTCACTGCCGCTGAAAGTGAAGCTTTATTATTTTATGGAAAAAATGGATAAAATAAATAGAAAAATGGTGTTTTTAGAGGTGGAAACTAAATATTAAGTACCAATTTAGCAGAAAACTCAAGAATTGAGTGCAAAAAGAAGGGGGAAATAGTGAATTCAGGTTATAATTTTATGAAATGTGTTTAAGTATAATACTGTTTGTTTATAAGGCATGGCTCTTCTATTTTTATGTTAGATTACTTTTAAAATCTCTTGGTGCTTTTTTTAATTCTTCCAAAAGTATTCGTATTTTCAGTTCGTACAGGGAACAAAACTAAGGATGTTTTAATGTTTTTTAGAAAGGTTTTGCTTATATAGCTTAGGTAGTATATTTAGCATTAAACTAAAAGCAAAACAAATTATATTTTTACCATTCTGTTAATTTCAGGTGCCTGACACAAAAAGAGTTTCTATCTGTCTTTACTGCTTGAAACTTGTTGAAAATATGAAAAATGTCCCAAGAAGGTCTTATGAAACAAGAGTAGTATCCAGTTTATCATATATCTTGTAAATTTTAATATTTTTTTTTAAGTTCCAATATTTTAGTTAAAACAATATAAAATGTATTATACTTTTAGTGTACATTTTAAATATTTAGGGCAATATTATTAAATTATGTGTTTTTATTTTGTTTACTTCAAATAATTATTTTTGCAACTGGGTTCATACCTTAAATAAAATTCAGGGCGTCCTTCCCGTAATGACATTGATTGATATAAAATACATTGGAGTCAAGAAAATTTTAAAAATTGTGTCACATACTAAGACTGGTGGAAGACTTATAGGACTAAACTATTTTGTAAAATCTGACTCTTTTGATTATATCGAAAAACTAAAATTTTTAAAAATATGTTGTAGTTTAGTTTTGTAGCAGTCTTAAAATGTGAAACACTTTTTAATTTTTTTTTGGCTCTAATTTATTTTATGTCAATCCATGTAATTCCCGGGCGGAACTCAAAATGTATTCTAATATATTAGTAGATTCTTATGTAAGCGATACATTTGTGATAATGGTCAACAATTTGAAGGGTTGTTTGGTTCTAGATAGTTGGGTTGTTTGTTTCATATGTATTAATAAGTGTTTATAATTGGTGTATAATATATTGTAGTTTTATACTTAGTAATTTAGGTTATATTTAATTTTAGGAATATGGCTTGGTTTTAGGATAACCTTATGCACATACAGATGTTTTTACATCTAGGTGCATTAAAATAACATTGTTTAGTTGTATTAAAATACTTTTTAGTTGTATGGATATTGTTCTATGATAAAATATTTTATATTATATTGTAAATAAATAAATATTGTAAATATTGTAAATAAATAAAATAAAAATAAAGATATGAAACTATTTGCAATAATATTTAATATGCTTTGTTTAAACTTATCGAAGTTTAAATCTAAGCAAAAATAGTGTTTGTATTAAAAATAATTATCCTTTAATAAAGATAATTTAGATTTAACCTGAGAATTGCATATAATTAATGCAATAATTCTTATACTTATTCCAAGTTTAGTTATTCTTAAGCAAATCGCAATTACAATTTTCATTAAAAGATTACTATACTTAAATAAAGCCCAGTTTGTTTTATATTAAGAAAGCTAAAATATTCGGCCTAGTATAGCTATACTTATTTAAATAATATATAAAATTAAATTAAATAAATTTTTAATATTGATTAAAGGGGTATATGTTTTCTTGAACAAGATTAGTTGTTATTGCGGATATATGAATGTAAGCTTGCATTTAGTCAAGATCATTACTCTTGAATATAGTGGATATTTTTT